>CM055826.1:14056169-14072168 GCA_029582265.1 Zoroaster sp. YZ-2022
AAAAGGTTAATAGCATTAGCATGTATAAACCAATGTACATGTACAGTGTATGTAGGTTGGCTATGGTCCCCTACCAGACTACGTAGGTTTTCTCTATACCTATTCAGGGCTGGTCCCCCACCCCCGTGGCCGAGCGGTCTAGCATACCGAACTCAAGTTCTGGTGTGAGCAGCAGAATGTGGGTTCTAATCCCGGCCGTGACACTTGTGTCCTTGAGCAAGACACTTAACCATAATTGCTTCTCTCCACCCAGGGATTAAATGGAGGCGTTACCTGTGAACTGCAGAGTTGGTTGCTGATTAGCCCTATAATGCGCTGTAATGGCAGCAATTGGGTTGTATACTCCCCCAGGGAGCTGAGATGGTTTCAGGAATGATTTATGAGCTCCTCATGAGCCTTATGGGCGGGAGGTAAATATGCACTTTGAGCACCACTCAGTTGGTGGATACGTCATGCTATATAAGATCCACATTATTATTATTATTATTATGATCACAGCATGCAATAGCTCTATGATCACAGTGCAGTTGATAAAGAGGAAATTGATGCAGAGTTGATGTAAAGAAAGTTTTTTTCTTGGGTAAATGTTTAACACAAACTAACTGTTGACATCAATGAGATTCAAAGGACCAGGACAACATTTCTGGATTTCAGCAATAAATGTTAAAAATACTAATATGTGACTCGCTCTATCGTAATGAGGAATGTCCCCCAAGGGACCGTTTCACGTAAACAAGCTCTGAAGTTCACATAACGTATAAAATCGCATTGAAATCGATTTTGAGATTTTTAGATAATATTAAAGGTACATTAAATATCAAAGTTTTATTGTGTGTTATTTTACTTTTGGAAGAAAATATCTATAAAGTAGAAAAATAAAGACCTTTTTTCTCAAACGTGTCTGTATCCATTTTTGTTGCAAATGGAGTCCTCGTTAGCTCCAAAAAGACTGTAGTTTGAACTCTCCTTTGTAAGTAGCGTCATATCGAGCCGCGCCATTATCATTTAACGTGCATGTTTGGTACTATTAGAAAGGTCATGATGTGACCTCTGTAACTGTAGCAATGACATCACTGTCTGAATACCGAATAATAAGATAAGCGCCCAAAAACCTAATACAGAAAAACCTCCTTGTTGCTAAGTCTAAGCCTACGTCGTAGGGTTCCAGCGAGCTGATTGGACGAAAGTGCGTCAACAGGTTACTGAGCTTGCGCAGTTTGGATGTTTACCTCGAATGGACGTAGACAAGCGCCAAAGTGGGCGGTTTAAGCGCAGCCTGCCGGCCTGATTGTACTGTGCTGCTTCGGCTTTGCATATGTCGGCGTACATGTGCACGTGTGCACATGCACTGGGTATGGGATCGTAGGCCGCACCGCGACCGGTCATGCATTGTATAGTAGTATACGTTACGTTCTTCATGTACACACATGATCGATTTGTTTGACGGTGATTTGTTTATCAAACATTCAGAGACCCAGAACTTCTAAAAGTAATGTGAGCATTGACGTTAAACTTTCACAGAGTATTCTCCTTAAAGACATGAACTATACGCCTGTTAAATTTTGTGATTCTACCCTTTCCGAAAGATTACTATTGCCACGGTAAGTTATTTTCGTTCAAGTTCAGATACTATGTACAGCGCGTATTCATATGTAATACACGCAGCGCATAAGTTCAAACATTTTTTTTTGTTCGCAGCGGTACTTTTTTTTAAAAACCGTTTTTTTCTCATAAACGCTTCTAATAACAATCCCCAGTATCTCAACTTCTTTGTTTAATAACTTTGGATCGGAAAAAGGGACACATTTATGTTTGGCTTCATTGGAAAGCCCATTCAATGCTCGTTATGATGTATATGCATATCTCCATTTTTCATATTTGGGGGACATTCCTCATTACGATAGAGCGAGTCACATATTCCCAAAACATCCACAAAAGTTCGATATTTAAAACTGTTCGTCAATTACCACTATATTTTTGAGATATTGTACCCTGATGATGGAATTATTCACATGGATTCCTACCATTTTAGCTCCCAAAGATGGCAGCAAACTGGCTAAACCCAACAAATTGGCTGTTACCCAAACAACTCAAAACCTCACAGTTTTATTCAAACAATGTTTGGATTTACCATAAATTCATCACTGGTTATTCATTTTAATGGTAAGAAATTAACATTGATTTGATAATTTTTTTAAGAAACAAAAAAAATCATAACACCACATGGTATAACAACTTTCTTGGTTGACTTCATTTCTGTTAACTTACTATGCACTTACTACAGGGGATCCATAAGTTATTGAAAGAAACTGCTTGAAATAATTAAAAATCAAAATGTTAAAAATGGTATTACCTTGTAGAAGAGTTGCAGCAACTTATTGATGATGACTTCACAGCTGGTTTTGGCTTACCAACAGGGTTGATACTGCAGTGATCCCAAGGTAGCTTCCCTTCTGAAAAATATAACATTGCAGAATTATGTGTCGGAAATGACAGTCTTGCTTGAGAGAGTATTACTTTATTTAGTCACATTCAAAAATGTTTCATATGTTTCGGAAAGATATACATTCTCGGCGCTAACAAATATTGAAAAAGTTGGAGTTAAAAACAACCCACTGTTATGATGGCCGAAAAATGTAAACCACTTATTACCTGATGTTCCATCTATGGTACTCATTATTTGGCCACTGATGTTTATCTCTTCTGATTGCCAAGGACACTGGTAACACATTTTGGTTAATATCATTTTGGTTAATAAATGACATACAATGGCTCTTCTTTAATAATGTTTTATTTGAAAAAATTCCTGTCATTAGTGGCACTGCCTTTGTTTTTTTCCTATTAATCATGTTTTTTTTCAGTTTTTATATTTTCTTTGTTATAGCATCAACAGTACAATCATAAATTTCAAGTGAAGTCATGTGGATACAGAGTTTCCAGCATTGAAGAACAGTACATATACTTCATTCTCTATGGACATTATTGTTTATATTGAGGGTGAATCCAAACAAAATGCTGTCAATATCATGTACATGTAATACTCAATGTTGTGTAGTACATCAGCAGGGTTCGACCTTAGCGGTCTACCCGCTCATTCCCGCCAAATGCTTGTAGTGAAAACCGGCGGCGGCGAGTCAAAACTCTTCCTTCAGTAGGCCACGCTGGGCGCGAGTCAAAATATTGTCACCGGGAGCAGGCCTATATCAACAGCCCCTGAAGATTACACGACGGCATCGACGGCAATTGCCGTCAATGCCCTCACCTCTCCGCCGCGGATGCCCTTTAAAATGCCACTTTTCACGGCAACGCAGGTTGCTATGCTTTTCCTCGCCATTTCAAGCAGCCCACTTGCTTGTACACATATTGGTATTGTTGGCGCAGCTGTGCCGCTGGTGGCGCGCGGCCCGGTAACCTACGTGACCTTTTTGGGCATAGCTGCACGAGATGATCACATGCACACCACATGCACGTCACATTGCCTATCTTAACTTAATAGTTTAATGCGTGCAGTAATTAGGTTAAGTCAGTCGGTCAGTCTTGGATAGACGAGCGTCGAGAGAAGAACAAATAGACCTACTGTGCATAAATAAAAAGGGTTCCCTCCGAATTTGTTAAGTATACATACTGTACATGTATGTGCATGTGAGTAAGAAGTTAAGAGTCTTTTGTTATTCCTAATAAAATATTACGTTCCCGTTGATCAAAGAATCTCTGTCCAAAGTCCATAATTTATGTGTTTTGTGTTCTGTCTGTGTTTGTCCGCGGTGATTGAGAAAGAAAGGCACGTTACATTGGTGGCAGCGTCGGGACTTGCCCTGCACTATTTTTTAATCATAGAGGAACTTAATTACCGTACATCATCCAAGAATTGTTAAGTTAACAAGGATATCGTCCGACAGAGAAACAAGGGGGTACTAAGTAGCGAGCACGGTAGTGGTGTTAACCGAGCCGTTGCTTGAAACAACGGGTGCGTGAGCAACAGAGCACGGTAGTGGTGTTAACCGAGCCGTTGCTTGAAACAACGGGTGCGTGAGCAACAGAGCACGGTAGTGGTGTTAACCGAGCCGGTGCTGACGACGGGTTTCGTAGGCGTAAATCACGGTAGTGGTTCTAACCGACTACGAGGGTATGCGCGACAGTGAAACATTAGACCCGGACTAAATAGAAATACATCCGCCGAATACGCCCGCCGAATACATCCGCCCCGGGAATACATCCGCCCGAATACATCCGCTGATACCACCCGCCCGGAATACGCCCGTCCGATCACTGCAGCCGGAATATTCCGCAGGATCAAATTTTCAGGTCAGATCAACCATACACAATGGAAAGTGTATTGGGGGACGGGATTAAGAGAGCCTATTCATAGCTCAGCAAGGGATATGCGGACATTATGTAACTACCTGGAAGAGGAATGTGAAAGGGTGTCAGGAGAAATAGAGTCAGTGACACAAAGTATAAGAGAAATGCGGGAAAGTCCCATACCCCAGGGAGTTCAACAAAGAACGGAAGAGCTGCTCAGAAGACCATTGATAAAAATGCCAGAGAAGGATTTTCTCAGGCAGGAGGGAGACAGGAAAGTACCCCGGGAGAAACAATATGGCCCCAACAAGGAAAAATGGCAAATGATAAAACCGTAGATATGAGGAACATTTGGGGTGATTCAGGGGTTGGTATGACTAGAGTGTTTACGGGGAATAATAGACCGTTTCAGACGGAACCGGAAATTCCAACCCAAGGCACGAAACGGCAGCAACATAATGATAACATGGGTTACGGTTCCTCTGTGTCTGATGGCTCCTCATTTCCTAAGGAGCAACCTAGGTTTCAAGAACAGGTGAACAGTAATTTAAAGGTTAGGGTTGATGGAAAGATGCCCCCAGTAGGATACCAGCCAGACGGTTCAAAATGGAACGTCCACCGTGGAGTAATTGACCCAATCCGAGGTGACCACGAGAGATTGGCCAAATCGGAATACAGGCGTATTCATCACAAAACAATCTTGTGGAAACGATGCAGCCTACTTGGATGTGGGAGAACAATGCTTGCACCAGGGGCATAGATGTCCCATTGGCACAATCAGTTTACCAGCCACCATTTAGCCCAGTAACAACCCAGCTGAAATCCGTAGAGCCAGGACCACAGCGACAAATGGATACAGATCGGCATTTCCATGGGACAATGAGTGAAGAATGTAGAACGATTCAGGCACCCCGTCCACAGCATAGTAGTGACAGGCCAATCAGAATTCACCAAATGAACCCTGAACCACACAGACTACTTGAACCGAGCGTCACTAAAGGATCGTTTGGGCAAGCAATTAGTTCAACACCAATTGCAGCGGAAGTTCCGAATGATCGGTGAGGTGTTGTCGCCCCTAAGGAGGTTCTGCCAACATTGAAAAGCGCCGGGCGGCCTCTGCCAAACCAGCTGAAGGTGTATTGGTAGAAAGCCACGATAAGCATGGAAAAGCAGAGACCCGCTTATAAAACCTGACCGCTATGACGAAAAAGGTCATGGGATGCTTACATTAAACATTTTGAAATGTGTGCCATCAACGGTTGGAATAGGGAGGACAAGTGCCAGTACCTTGCCGTAGTTGTTGACCGCCCCATGCAAAGAGTGTTCATGTAGTTTACAAGTTGGTACCAAGAATTATGAGGAGTTGGTAAAATCATTACAAGCGAGGTTCGATCCAACGGGAAGAAGAGAACTTCACCGGTCTCAGTTGAGAAATCGTAAGCAAAAGCCTACAGAGAGTATGGTAGAGTTAGCCGAAGAGACACGACGGCTAGTAGATAAGGTCTACGGTGATCTACCCCCTGACAGTAAGGACAGGATGGGCCGCGACCATTTTCTAGATGCGCTCAATGACGGGGAGATAAGGACAAGGGTTATCCAAATGAGGACTGAGAACCTTGATGAGGCTGTTGTTGCTGGCGGTAGAATTAGAAGCATTGTATAATGCAGAGAGGGAACGACGGTCATCTGATATAAAGAAAGTGCGGAGCGCCACCTTGGAAACAACATGCACAGAAAAGCCTACTGTGGAAGTAAATCCAGACATGTCAAGCATACAACGGCAGCTCGTTGAAATTTTAGATAAAATGAAGACACTTGAAGACAAGGTGAAATTCCAGAAATCAAAGTGGAACAACTGGAAGAAGCTCCCAAGAGACATCGAGTGTTACAATTGCCACGAATTGGGTCATGTAAAAGCTAATTGTCCAAAGTTGACGAAGAGGACAGAGACGACCGACCAAGGTAATGAAAAGTCATCGGAAAACTGGTAGGAGCTGCGTCTGGGGGCCAAGGAGCAGCTGATGAGGAGGGGCCCAATGCTGATTTACGTAATAACGAGACTGTTTCTGCCGTAGTCGGTGAAGGACTTCATTTAGATGTTATAATCCACGGAGTACATGCAGACACGTTAGTTGATACCGGAGCAACCGTATCGCTTCTTTCAGAGAAAGTTGTCAGACAATGGTCAAAGGAAGACCAAGAAAAAGTGGGAACCACTGATGTTCAAGTTCTACTGGCTGACAGCAAGGTTTTGTCCGCGTCTGGGGAGTTGGAAGCAGAGATCCAAATTGGCGGAAGTAGTGTTCGACACCGGGTTCACTGTCTATTGTTGTTTATAGGAAATGACATGCTACTGGGTCTAGATTTCGCAAGCGTAAGGAGAGGTGCATTATTGATGTCGCCAACAAATGTCTGGAATGGGAGGGCTGGTTTTTGCCGCTGTGGGAAACGGCAGAAAGACAGAATAGTTGTCGGGTGACCGTGTAATTGAGACGTTACAGTTCCTCCATGGACAGAGATTATTATTGCAGGAATGAAAATGGAACAATGACGGCCCTGTGGGATAACGGAAACCCCACTGGAAATGCTGACAAGGAGAAGCAACGTTATGGTAGTCTGGCCAGTTGTCAATACGCAAAGCAGCAATGAAATACCCCTCCGCCTCCTGAACCCCAGTGATGACCAAGTTATAATTTATAAGGGAACTACGGTAGCAACACTAGTTGCAATAGATGCTATTGGGCCGGAGCTTTCCGTGCCCGAGGGGCATAAAGGAGATACAAAGTTAAATGTAAGGACTGCCCAGGAAAAGAGGTCCGAAGTAGAAGACATTGAAGTACCAAGTCACTTGGAAGACCTATATCAAAGATCCTCATCGCTTCTTACTAACCAGGAGTGTAATCAGTTCAAGGAACATCTTGACAAGTATCAGTCCCAGTATGCAACCAAAGATGGAGATCTCGGGCGAACTGAATTGACAAAACATCGGATAGAAACAGGTGATTCTGTTCCAATAAGACAACGACCAAGGCGCTTACCACTACACCAGAGAGAAGTTGCAGAAGCAGAGATACAATCTATGCTCAAGAAGGGCATAATAAAGCCCGCAACAGGCCCATGGGCATCGCCAGTTGTGTTGGTACGTAAGAAGAACGGGAAAGTCCGTTTCTGTGTAGACTACCGACGATTAAACCAAGTTACTCGGAAGGATGCTTATCCAATACCACGGATTGATGAGACAATCGACACCCTCGCTGGGTCCAAATTCTTCTCTACTTTCGATCTCGCCTCTGGGTACTGGCAGGTCCCTATGGATGACGAACATAAAGACAAGACGGCATTTGTCACGCCCAGCGGATTGTATCAGTTCGAAGTAATGCCGCTTTTGGGCTATGTAATGCTCCGTCAACGCTTGAGCGCCTAATGGACCGAAGTTTTGCGAGGTTTGCAATGGCAGATGTGCCTTGTGTATTTAGACCACATAATTGTTTATAGTAGAACATTCGATGAACATCTAAGGCGCCTGGACTTGATTATGGGCAGGATTAAAAGAAGCTTAGCCTGAAGCTTCAGCCGAACAAGCGCCACTTATTTCAGAGGGAAGTGGAATATCTCGGGCACATCCGCTCCGATGAGGGAGTAAAAGACAGACCCCCAAAGATCCAAAGGGTGAAGGACTGGCCTGAACCAACCCTGCTAGAGAGGTACGTAGTTTCCTGGGCCTTGCATCTTATTACAGGCGCTTTGTGCCAGGGTTTGCAGAGTTGGCTAAGCTTACTGCATAGACTCACCGAGTCAGGAGAGTGTTCAGTTGGTCGGATGATTGTCGGAAGGCATTCCAGGAATTGAAGTTTCGCTGATTTCCTCACCCATACCGCCTATCCGTCTGTAACTGCTTCTTTTACACTCGACACAGATGCTAGCGATTTTGGAATTGGCGCCGTTCTATCACAAAAACAAGATGGCACTGAGCGAGTCGTCGCTTATGCAAGCCGATCCTTGACTAAGGCAGAAAGGAACTATTGTGTAACCAGAAAGGAAATGCTGGCAGTGGTTTACTTCGTGAGGCATTTCCGGGCTTACCTGTATGGAAGAAGGTTTCATTTGAGAACTGACCATGGGGCACTTAAATGGCTATTTAACTTCAAAGAACCCGTGGGACAGGTGGCCAGGTGGTTACAATTACTTGCAGAGTACGATTTCAGCATTGAACATCGACCAGGACGCCAGCACAACAATGCCGATGCCATGTCCAGAATTCCATGTCACCAGTGTTTGCGACCCACGGGAAGTATGACTGATGCAGAGGTGGACCAGGAAATGGTTGATGAAGTTCCTGAGGTTCCAACAAAATATGACACTGAAACAAAATCTGGTGGGACATCTCCAACACATACAAAAGTACAGACCGTATACCAGGCAATGGCGGTCCCTGCCAACTGGCTTGAGGGAATGTCTTCAATAGATATTCGTAATCAACAGTGGGAAGATCTGGTTCTTCGCAAGATAATTAGTTGGTTGGAATCGGGAGAGAACAGACCAACTTGGGGTGCATGGAAGCAACTCTGTTTGCGAGGAAGTGTGTTGTGCCGAAGGTGGGAAGATGACGAAGGAAAAGATATTCGCTACCTACTGGTGGTTCCTCGTGAGTTTGCAGGAGAGGTACTGGCAACTGCATAACCACCAACAGGAGGTCATCTAGAATGACGGTTGCTGGAGAAGACCCGTATCGCTTACTGGCCAAAAATGAGGAGTCTGTAAGGGATTGGGTAACAAGGGCTGCTTGAATGTGCCAAACAGAAAGCACCCAGCAAAACAAAGAGAGCACCACTTCAACAACAGATAGCAGGGGTCCCACTTGAACGCTGCGGCAATCGATATAACGGGTCCATTCCTACCACAGAGGCAGGCAATCCGATACATTGTTGTTATTTTCGGACTACTTCATTTACGAAATGGACAGAGGCATACCCAGTGCCTTGTATAACTGCAGAAACCATTACAAATGTCCTTGTCAATTAATTTATATGCCGTTTTGGCGTACCGAGGACCCTGCACAGCGACCAAGGAAGACAGTTTGAAAGTGAGGTCTTTCAAAAGACTTGCGCCTTACTTGGGATTGACAAAACCCGCACAACTCCCTATCACCCACAGAGCGACGGGCAAGTGGAGAGATTCAATAGAACCTTGAAGGTTATGCTGTCATCGTACACATCAGAGAACCAAAAGGACTGGGACCAGCATGTGCCCACTGTAATGATGGCGTATCGGGCGTCGCCCCAAGAGAGCACCGGTCTTTCACCGAACATGTTGATGTTTGGTCGGGAAGTTGAACTTCCTATCGATCTGCTTTGTAATCCAACTATTTCCTATGAGCCGGTGACAGAACATGAATATGTGGTTACTCTGAGTCAAAGGCTAGACGCTGCTCATGATGTGACTAGGAAACATCTCAAGAAAGCAGCCTGCTATCAGCGCCGCCATTATGATAACAAGGCGACGAACGATAAGTACCGAGTTGGTGACGCAGTCATGATGAGAATTAATACTAGACAGGTGGGGATTTCCCCAAAACTACAACCAAAGTTTGGCGGTCCCTATCTTATCATGAAAGTTCTCACAGATGTAGTTGTTAGGGTGCAGAAAAGCCGTAGGCACAAACCCAAAGTTGTGCACACGAATCTGCTCAAACCTTACCATGGGGAAGTAGATAAGGAATGGTTGAATGACGATGCCGCGGCACCAGTCAGGGATGAGGTGCCCAACGCATACAATTATGAAGAGACCGATCATTGTGATGTTGAGCCGGGTTCGGATTCGCCCTCGGACATAACAGTAACAGTAGACAGCGTGCCAGATTCCGGCATCGTCCCAGAACAGCGCCAACAACCGTCTAAAATCCAACAGGCAGCGTACAAATTCTGATTCCGACGGGTCCCGAGACAGCGCTAACACGAGTGTCTGAAAATCCTGTTACGCCACTTTCGGACATTGAACTATCAAAGAGCGTACTCAACCGAGGCGCAGCTTTTTGCCCCCAGATAGACTTGGTGACTGGTGTTACTAATTTAATGTTATCTGTTGATGTTCTTGACAGGATGGTTCGAGACAGGAGCCGATCACCCATAAGAGGCCTGGCGAAACTGAATAAATGTGGGGAATGCCACAAAGAGTTTACCTCCCAGACCAATCTCAGGAGACACATCGGTGAGCAGCACCGCCATAAGAACCGTGTCCAGTGCCCTTACTGCTCCCAGTCCTTCAACCGCAAGCATGACTTAGATCGTCACTGGAATGCTGTCCACCAAGCTGGTCGTGGTAGAAGTCGACAGCCGACTGAACCACAGAGGAGACAGTCATCGCCTGAACCCGAGGTCCCACTCACTCCAGGGAGGGATATGGAAAACCTTGACGACATGATTAGCCTTGAGCCTGGGAGCGTAGAGAGGGAGATTGTTCAAGGATTCGAGTCTCCTCCACCCCAGCACCATGCCCGTGAATTGCCTCTTGTCACCCCCAGACCCATTCAAACGACCGTCACCAATCCGGTGAGCGTACAGACGAAGGATGAAGGGACCCAGACCACTATCCAGGGAAGGACCCCTCGGCTGTTGCACCGCATCATCAGGGAACTCATGGATGAGCAAGGGAAGGTCGCCGCTCGACTTGTTCAAGAACAATTCGCGACAGAACATTCCTAGGGCCCAAATCGACGGTAGACGTAATAAAAAAAACGATCGCGTTTTCTAACTCTTTAAACTTTTTAAAGACATTTGAAGTTAATTAAAGTGATCGTTTTTATAAAAATTAAAAAGTTTCTGAAACGGCCAAATCATTGTTTAATTGTCCACAGACGTTTTTGATATGGAGCAAGGCCGAGGCCTGCATTACGAAGTTCTGTGACACGTTTTGCCTAGAAGTGGTGTTAAGTTTTGGAGATTTTAACTTTTCTCAAAGTTGTACCGAATTGAAATTATTAATTGTTGCAAGGTTTTATTGCAAAAATTTCACAGGTTAATATAAATCAGTAAATATTGTTTTTTAATTGTGGTTTAAAGTTACAAGCTTTGTGCAAATTTTTAGGGAAGATAACTAAAAAAAAAATAATAATAAAAAAATTAATAAAATAAAAAATTGGGGATGTGAGGTCACATCCAATTTAAAGGAGGGGGTAGTGTGGCGAGCTGTGCCGCTGGTGGCGCACTCGCCGTGGCCTACGTGACCTTTTTGGGCATAGCTGCACGAGATGATCACATGCACACCACATGCACGTCACATTGCCTATCTTAACTTAATAGTTTAATGCGTGCAGTAATTAGGTTAAGTCAGTCGGTCAGTCTTGGATAGACGAGCGTCGAGAGAAGAACAAATAGACCTACTGTGCATAAATAAAAAGGGTTCCCTCCGAATTTGTTAAGTATACATACTGTACATGTATGTGCATGTGAGTAAGAAGTTAAGAGTCTGTTGTTATTCCTAATAAAATATTACGTTCCCGTTGATCAAAGAATCTCTGTCCAAAGTCCATAATTTATGTGTTTTGTGTTCTGTCTGTGTTTGTCCGCGGTGATTGAGAAAGAAAGGCACGTTACAGTATTTACTACGTACATATGTACAGTGCTTAATTCTCACGGAAAAAAAACATATCGCCGCCACGCTCGATTGCGCGACAGGTGGCTGCGTTGCATGCTAAGACCAAGTTCACGCAACGACCATTTGGGAACAAAATAGTCAAAATTACCTGGTACTCATGACCAAAATGATATAGCGGTTACCAGGCAATATCGGCCGCTTGGTCGCTTGTACCTAACTTGGCCCTTGCTAATACTTTTGGTTTGGTGTCAACAGTACCCACAACATAAACACTACGCCCAGGCAATCGCGGGTACCAGCTAAAAATAGCATGGCGCGGCGTTGGGACGCATGCAACGTAAATAATACATGCCGAGTCTGTACCTAGACATGCATGCAGCGTGTGCGGTGCATCGGATATAGCATCGACACATCGATCATCGTGTCGCGCGCTGCAATGTACCGTACGTATTGTGGCGAGCTGTGCCGCTGGTGGCGCACTCGCCGTGGCCTACGTGACCTTTTTGGGCATAGCTGCACGAGATGTACACATGCACACCACATGCACGCCACATTGCCTATCTTAACTTAATAGTTTAATGCGTGCAGTAATTAGGTTAAGTCAGTCGGTCAGTCTTGGATAGACGAGCGTCGAGAGAAGAACAAATAGACCTACTGTGCATAAATAAAAAGGGTTCCCTCCGAATTTGTTAAGTATACATACTGTACATGTATGTGCATGTGAGTAAGAAGTTAAGAGTCTTTTGTTATTCCTAATAAAATATTACGTTCCCGTTGATCAAAGAATCTCTGTCCAAAGTCCATAATTTATGTGTTTTGTGTTCTGTCTGTGTTTGTCCGCGGTGATTGAGAAAGAAAGGCACGTTACAGTATGTACATTACGCGGCCAGGGCTTTTGGTGGTCGTCAACATGCTGTCAAAGGGTCGCTAGCAAATAAAAAAAGAGTGAACTGAATACTGCCACATCCAAATGCATAAAACTTGATGTTTTTCGGGTTAACATTGTGTTTTTTATTTATTTTTAATTGGTGACATAAACTGTAAGTGTTGCAATACTGTTTTCATGTAGGCCTAGAAAGGAAACTTTAGTCTTATTGGCATGTGCTGAATTTTTATTGGAGTGTTTTTTTTATAAATTTTTTTAAAGATTGCCTTGGTGCCCTTTACGTTTTGTTTTATCATTGCCGTGATGCCCTTTGAAAATCTAAAAAATTGCCTTGGTGCCCTGATTTTTTTAATGTTTTCATTATTGTTGTGTTCAGTTGGTTAGAAATAAAAAATGAAAAGAGCCTTCTTCATTTCAGAATTAAAGCAAAAGCATTAATTGACACTAATGTTACTTATCTTTTACTCTGTTATTAGAATAGAATCAGTTATTAATTAAAGAAACATAAACAAATATGCAAATAATAATAAGTTAACTGACAACTGTCGCTTATAATGCACGCTCTGATTCAAAATGCCTAAATTACTAAAAACAGTGATTTGATTAAAATTTATTAAAAAACATACAGGCGAAAGTGAAAAGGCTTTGTGGGCGAGTGAAAAAGTTTGTTTACTAGCCCCGCCGGCAAGAAAAGAAAAAAAGTTAAGGTCGAACCCTGACATCAGTATCCAGTACATAAACCCCATGCTAATTTCATTTAGACTACTCACATGTACCTCTGCATGGTTGTTCCTTTAAACCATTCTTCTACCTGAACAAGAAGTTAAGACAGAAGCTTAAATAACTGACCAAGCACATGAAAACTCAAATACTTGAACACAAACTTTGAACACAAATACTGGTTACCCAGTAGTGGGGACCACACACAAGTCCCATACATGTATATGGTGAATTGTGGGGGCCAACAAAAAATGATGTGGACAGAAAGAAGTCCCCATGTAGCCTTTTTAAATCCTCTCTCAATAAGAAAATGTCTGCACGGCATGGTGTAGGCCAGGGCAGAGAGTTGTACTTTATGGATGAACCAAGGATTAAGTATCATTCAAGGATAAAATAATAAAAGAGACAATATTTCCTCATTAATCTTTGTTCTCAGAGGTCCTAGGAACACAATCTTGCATAATTGCATAGCCAAGGACATCTACTGCTCTAATTGCTGTTGGACGTTTTGAAGCAATCTTCATTGGATTTACACACAAAGTACTTCCAAGGACTCTGAGAACAAAGAACTGATGGAGGACCTATTATTCTTTCTTTTTTATGTCCTTGGACCATACCCTAATACATGTGTATTATTGATAACCATAGACCTCTATTGTACCCATTGTTGTTGTAATAACTTTCCAAACAATTATCCATTGGCTTGTGGATACTTTAAACAATACAGTACAGGTGTTATAGTGGGATCCTCATCACATTAGTAATGGTTGGGCAGTATATGGCAAACAAAATATCATTTTCCGTTTTCTGGTCTTCACGTTGCGGTCACATCAGACCATGAGTCAGCTTTTTTTTTTTTTTACTTTTTCTATTCTTTGTTTTTGCTATAAAAATGTTCAACTGCAGCAAAATTGCTGGATTGATTGGAATTCTGCCGTGGTTGTGTTTTGAACGATATAGGAGTATGAACTTTACCCAATTTTTATTTGGCTATAAAGGGAACAGACAGGTCTCCCTCCAAATGTATTCTTGTTAGACAAGAAATCTTCAAACTGACTAGAAGTACTAACTTCACATTAAGTATATTTTGTATAATAATTTTGTAATTTAGCAATTACCAAAGATGTACCTTCCTTTAAGTATGTGTATTGCACAGAGAACAAACTTAAAGATGACCAAAGTTTGTTTTATAAGAATAATTTAAGTAATTATAGTAAATCTATGATTAAAAAGAAAGCCTTGGAGAACATTTGTTGTTATTTATTAACAAATTGGGCATTTTAATTGGTTTTTATATTAGATAAATGACATGCATGAAATAGAAAGATCCACCATTTTTAAGTACACACCTTTGCTTGGATCCATCAAATCATCAGGTGGATATGTCCGTCTTGGAGACAGCAATGTATTATCTACGAGTCCTGTTGAGGTGAATGAAATGTATAGCTTCACATAATCAGTACTCACATACAAACTTATTATTTTCTCATCACTACTTACAGTACATGTATCACCAATGCTGATGTTTTTTTCAAGAATACCAAAGTGTATATAGGGCTTTATAATATGCGACTCGAGTTGGACTTGAGTTAAAGTCTGATTCATACAAGTCTGCTAGTAAGCACAGGTACATAGCATACGTACATGTAGATGTACAAAACCAGGTCACCTATAAAAATAATAGATTTATTAACAAAGAAGAAAACAAAATTCAAAGACTGCTTGAAAATACAAAGGGTCAAGTCCACAGATACGGCAAACTCACCCCTTGACAAACTCGCCCCCTACATAACAAATATTAAAAAGTTGACAGGAACAAACTTGCATACTAGCCTCAATGGCAACTGTTAAGAGTTTTTCTAGTGATGATATTCATGTGACTTTTAACATGTTGTCATTGGTGGCAGATCGAAGCAACAATATATGAATGTGTACGTCAGGTCACATATAGCACATACCATACAAATTTGCATAAGTTTACTCATCTATTTCCATCCCTGACCTTCACTATGACACAATAGAAGCAGCCTAATGTCGAGTAGCCTTTAGTCAAGGTACATGCAGCAACCCCAAAACACAATATCCAAAAAAGCTACAAGTGCCTTTACAGCCTGTTCTGTGGACGCTACTACTGAATTATTCATAAACCTCCGGTAGTACATGTATGATTAATTTATGTTTGCAAATTTATTTAAACCAATCACCATAGGCAAAGTGTTGGGAACATCTATATTTAATTAGATAATATCATAACAAGTTAGTAATAATGCATTAACATTTCTCTAACAAATCGGTAGAGAAATATATAAAAAAACATAAGACCACAGAACATTATTGAATATTATATGAACACAAAGGATAAACTACTGTACTTGACAGTTTCAATTTTTACCAGTGTGACATTGGGCAAAGGAGATTGACTGCTTTGAAATAAACAATGACCTTACAACCTTTACTGCCTAAACATTTAGAGCACCGGAAACAACATATGAACCAAA
>CM055826.1:14072668-14106560 GCA_029582265.1 Zoroaster sp. YZ-2022
GGGTAAACAAGTGTACATTAAGAAAGTATCTTGTACTAAATAAGAAAATCTTACGGGCGGGGACTGAGCAGGCTCCAGCGAAAATGACACAAAAACAGTTCTCTGACACGGTGTAAATAGAGCTGGACGTGAGGCGAATTCACCTCCAACAAACGGCCGGAAATAGACGAAACCACGGGGACGCAAGCCGACTCACGTCACAACAATATGGGAAAGAAGAAATCCCAAAAATACTGAACTGTAGATTTAGTTCACAAAATGTCTCTTCCGGAATTAAATTCAGCTCTCAGACACTTCACTCGGTCAAAACTTTCTCAAAACACTCCACAGACGAGTCGCAAGCAACATCACAGGTCCTAGCTGGTGTACACTGAAGTCTGGTTTTCAAGTCTTGTTTACCGAAGTCTTAATGGATTGCTCAAGTCCCATTTAAAATCCTCTACCAGCCCGTATTTATAGTTTTTAATCCCTACTAGAAAATACGAGAGGTTTCTTCTTCACTTCACTTCTAGAAATTTCTGAAAATTACATCATTTTCCAAAAGAAACTTCCAGAACGTTCTAGTCATAACCTGTAAACATAATCCCGCCCCCTTTGGGGTCAACACGCGGTCACGCACAGATTATCTAACACTTGTGGTTTGTGTGTGTATGTAACAGTGGACAAAATTAGGACACTGCGTACGAGGGTGTGTACAAAGTCAATGGAGGCGAGTTTTTTGTAAGAAGTTGTAAGTTTGTACGTAGGGAAAATGATTAGTTCATAAACAGAATACATCAGTTATTATATCTAACCAATTTCAATGTAGAATTCTCCATAATGTTTTCAGAATAAGTACACAACTTACAACTTATCGCCTAAGAACTCGCCCCACTTACTATGTACACAACCTCGTACGCAAAACAGAATAAATTTTGTCCACACAGTGAGGTAGTCAAACAAGTCAATGCAAGTCGATTAGGCTTATTTTAAACGGTTTTATTAGTGTATCCAAAGAACATCTAAATATTCAAGTCGAAGTATTGAACACTTATTCTCAACATTCACAGTGAGAGATGTCTGTGAAAAATGCGGCAACGTAACTATCTGACCTACTGAATGTGTATGTATCCATTGGAATCCTACTGAATATGTAGAATGCTAACCTGTCTTGTGAAAGTATTTCATAGGTCAGTTTAGTTTTTGTGAGTTTACATTGACCAGCCTACTTTTCAGGAATACTTTGTTTCAGTACTGTACGCTACCTTTTGCACACAATTCAATGTTGCAAAAGTAAACCTGGTGACAAAATGGAAGCATCTAACAGGAATGATTTTGAGCGAAATATTAAAGCAGAATTGAGTGTATTCATATGAACTGCGTTGCTCTTAAATAAACTACCCCATTATGCCACACGGCGTAGGCCTATTACTACATAATTTAATAACAAAAGAAAGTGCCGAACATTTCTCTATTTAAAAACAGAGAAATGTGGATATTTAATCTCATTCATGTGTTTTCGATCGTAATAATTGAAGTTAAGTTCTAAAATTGTTAAAGTTTCTGTAATACAACAAGTATTAAAGTTAAATATTTCATTTTGTAACCATGCCACCATTTTAAAAGAGGGTTTTAATTTCGATCAGCTCCATTACCAAACGTACCTGTTCCACTATCTTCATCATCTCCAGGTGCTGTCCACGATAATTTTACCATCCCCTCATCTTCCATTTTGAGAGCTTCGACGACATGGAGGTCTTGTACTCGACATGGCGATGTGACGTCTTTCGGCACGGAAGGAAAATCGTCATAGTAACTTGTGAATCCCGAGGCAATGCGTCGCAGGTTGGGCACTTGAGCTCCAAAGAGTTGCCTCGGCTGCGTGCCAGGGGCGAAGATGGAGAAGTTTCCTTAAACGAATTAAATCGAGGTAAGAAGACAAAAACTTAAAAGCCCGTGTACACTATTTTGTCTTCTCGAATACAGATTAACATTAAACTTATTTGATGGAAAGCTTATGGTGATATCAAACATCTCTTGAACAGTGCTTTCATTTTTCTGAGGTCAGTGTTTTCATTTTGGTTCAAGTTGTTGGTCCCTGGGGACGTGAATTCCACGTTAAAAATGTTTACGAAAATTCTGAATAATTCACAATGTTCATAACATCACACTGAAATAAGCAACATTGTCATGGTTGAGCGGTTTAGTGCATCGGATTTGTGTTGTGATGGCTGAGTCGTCAGAATGTGGGTTCGAATCCCAGCCGCGACCGGGGTCTTGAGCAAGACACTTTACCATAATTGCTTCTCTCCACCCAGGGATAAATGGGTACCTGTGAGGGCAGAGTTGGTTGTTGTGTTTGATTAGCCCTATATGCGCTGTAATGGCAGCAATTGAGCTGTATACTCCCCAGGGAGCTGAGATGGTTTCAGGAATGATTTATGAGCCTGATGAGCAGGGGTAATAATATAATGCGCCTTGAGCACCAGTTTGGTGGATACGTGCGCTGTATAAGTCCACCACACCACCACCACCACCACCACCACCACCACCACCACCACCACCACCACCACCACCACCACCACCACCACCATCAAAACAATCGACTTCCAGCATTACGGTATACATTAAGTTTACCTATTTGAGGAAATTCTGCATATTTATTGGGATTGATATTTGCCACAGTCCTAGGCTGAGAGGTGCTATTTAACACCCTGGTATTTACACTACCAGTTACGTCAATCTGAACCGTGTAGAACCCAGGCGGCTCGCTGGGCTGACTGACGCAGTATCTGGAATACACACCATCATTTCTCCTTATGTCTGCTCCTGTGGTATGGATAATAATTAAGTTTTTCAAATGTTGCTTTAAAAATTATAATAGAAGGGCATCACCGGACAGGATTGGAACCAGCATCGATGAAGGCTATGGTTGTCGTGAGTGAGACTGCCCGTAAAGCGAACAAACCGACTGAAATGCATCCACTTTATTTCTAATTAAAGGGGGACTGACATGGATTTAAATCAAACAGTTAAATATGTGATCGTTTCATTCTTTTATATCAGTAAAAGATCAATAAAATGTTTGTTTTGTATTTTTATTGTTTTTGAGAGTGTTATTTTACCATTGTAAAAATTCCCCCCACTTTTACGCCCTGCACGGAGGAGCTGTTCGTGACGTCATGTCGGGAAGAGAAATTCAGCTCAAAACTCGGCTCAAAATGATCGCTGCACAAAACCATGTGAGCCGATGGACCTGACCACTTTACTCTTGTCAGTCGAATTTTGCTCGTCCAAATACGGCGATTTTTGGGTCACTTGGGAACAGATGAAGGCTAACACCGTCTTTGGTGGTGTTGCTGCATCCTGCAGAAACACATCTTCCCGGCATGTTATTAGTTCCGGAAACAAAAAATCACGGAAGAAATGAAATCAACGCTACGTGTGTGAAACGTTTGTATGTATATGTACATCATGTACATAATTATCGGATCTTCCCGACCTTACGTCACATATCTTATGCAAATGAAGCTTCCACCATGTGGCAGGGTTGCCTCCCCCAAACACTTCAAACATTGTTTTAAAATACTTGTACTCAGAAATCAATGATTAAATAGACACAGGTGGGTCTCAAAAACAATATTTTATTACAAAACGCCTTAAGTACACACACAATAAAGGATGTCAGTCCCCCTTTAAGCTGTTACCTAGAACCTACGCGACAGAGCGAACACCTCTTGTTATTGTTCGTTTTTTTTTTGCTTTTTCTTCGCCTTCTCAGTGAAACATATCCAGAGACAAAAACATAGTTGCGGAGTTCACAAAACCTTAAAACTTCACACATAGTTAGACCATAACATGTAGTTGTATCTTAAGTTCTGACGTCATAGTGAGGTCATCAAATATCGAATTGCACTAAATCTAATTTTAATATTTTCAAAAAATTATATCTCATGAACCACAAAAGATATTTTCACAATCTGTGCACCATGTTATAGATCTTGAATTATGTGATTTTTCGTACACAGACGTGACCCCAATCTGACCTCTCCTGCCGGTCGAAACTGGAACTTGAATATTTCACAAAATCATATCTCATAAACCACAGAATATATTTTCACAATTTTTGCATCATCTTAGCGACCTTGAACTATGTCATATTTCGTATACAGACATGACCCTAATCTGACCTCTCGTTCTGGTCGAAAACGGAAGTTTAAGTGAACAACTATTCAGAAGTACTATAAGCACACAGCCCATTCCGCGTGTGAACGGCCTTGACACACAGACAAGAGTCATACAGTGTATAACACTGTATGCCCGTATTACATTCACTGTACACTACAGTATCTAATTAGAATATAATACATCGCCAGCACATTCGTGTCTACACAGTTTACGGTAATTTCACTATTTATTTCGAGCTGCCATTTGTATACACAGTTTTGGAATTGTTAACGCTTGTTCTAAATCTAAGAGATAATTCTAACATATCGTTTTTTGCATTCATGACTTCAATTACCTCATCGTGAAATATGATGTTTCACATCATTTCGCGATTGATGCAGTCAAATTAATATTCATCGATGTGCAGAGGAATTTTTTAAGAATTTATTTCTTCGTTTTTCTTTCGTTTATGGGCAATCGATTTCATGTTAACAGTTTTCCAATGCGCCCTTGACAAAAGGTTTCCAGGCACTGGAGTTAATTTAAATACAAAATCAATTAAATTTGATTTTGATGCAAGAGATCTAGATCTAACTTATGTATTTCATTTATTTTCTTTTTATTATTAACTTAATTAAATTTAATTTTGCAAATGGAATAATGTGTATAGTTTTAAACGAAAAACATCAACAACTTCCAACAATGATTGTTTAATAACCAATGTGGCAGAAAAAGCGTCTAGAACAAACAAATGGTTAGTAACTTTTTCCAAAATTTTTGGGTGTTTATTTTTATATATTGGTTTTGGTTAGCCGGTTAGCAAATTTCTAAATGGTTAGTGCAGGTTTTTTTTCATTTTTATTTATGCAATAACCAAATGATGTGTTTCATTTTATTTTTAGTCTTTGATATATATGTAAAAGTAAGTTTTGTCTTCATTCACAAAGTGACTATTAATTTTTCTAAACAAATGTTTCATGACATCATCACAGATCACAACGGCCCCATCTCCGAAAATTGAACCAAACTATTATTGTTATTTTGTCATGGTCATGAAGAAGAAGAATTGTGTCATTATGGAAAGTTATCGATAGTTTAGTGTTGATGTTTCCAGATAATTAATGCTAGCTCATAGGTACAACCCTTCTTGACCTATTTTTACACCAGTCAAAGTGTATTATTATTATTAAACTTTTAGACTTTCTATTCACAGCTGTGAGACCGAGTGGTGCTGATGATGACTGTGTGGGCAATGTGCCCAGGAAGTGTTTGAGGATCACGTGCCTCTTTCTTATTCTTCTTATTGGCTATTCGATTGCTCATAAATATATGTTCACCATGTTACATTTCATTGTTATCCCTTGTCTGTACGAACGTAGGCGCTCTGTAAACTACGAAAATGGACTGTATAATAATCTGTAAATGTATTTATACAGTCAAAACATAGTTGCGGAGTTCAAAGAACCTTAAAGCTTAACAAATAGTTAG
Organism: Zoroaster sp. YZ-2022; assembly: GCA_029582265.1. Classification (NCBI taxonomy): domain Eukaryota; kingdom Metazoa; phylum Echinodermata; class Asteroidea; order Forcipulatida; family Zoroasteridae; genus Zoroaster; species Zoroaster sp. YZ-2022. The sequence continues at coordinate 14,078,303 of CM055826.1, forward strand.
ACCTTAAACATATAGTTCCAGGTAACGTTGTGACGTCATGGTGAGGTCATCTAATGAATTATTACGTAATTAATTATAATTAAAACAATATATTTTATATCTCGTGAACCACAATAGATAATATCTTGATTCCTTCACAATCATACAGAACATGGAGGACTCGACATTTGATACAAAGACATGACCTTATTGAACCTTACTTCCGGTTCAAACTGGAAGTTCACGTTCTTTATAAATTGACGCAAATCTGAAAGGGTATTCGAAATAACATTTTGAGTATATATGTTAAGTGGGATCTGCTGTTTTCAAAAATATATTTGGTGACGTCATCGTTCTTAAAATTTTTGCTATCTCAAGAAAATATTACACAGAATTTTACCAAATTTGGCACAATTGACACCCATATTATGAGGAAAGATTTTGTGAAATATGAATGACGTCACATGATTGAACCGGAACTTACGGTTGGAAGAATTTAAAATTATATGGGATGACTGAACCGGAAGTTAATGTATTCAGTATAGCACATTATATGTTATTTTAATTATATATTATGAAAACTCATATCTCCTGAAGTAAATCTTGTTTTTTAACAACTTTAGGTGATGACGTCATCACATATGATGCACACTCGAACACCCTGAGTTTGTTTTTAACAAACTCAATACCTCTAGTTTTACTTTTTTTTTTCTTTTGGCGGGGCATTCCTCGGTACATCACGCCCATGAGCAGAAACGACACTGGATACTGGGCAAGATCCATGGGGTAGGGTCCTGAATTGTATACATAAATGGTAACTTTGTTCAGAAACTGTGGATACGATGAACTAGGCATCCATCTGTCCGGTGTCACGCCCATGAGCAGAAATGACACTGGACACTGGACAACATACATGGGGTGGACAATTGGTCCCGAATTTGAGAAATAAACTTTATTTTATTTTTATTTTATTACATTTTTCACTGGCAATCAGATTACATCAATTAAATATAAAACCAAACCCTAAAAAACTAAAAATACACAAAAATTCATTTTAAACAAAGCCAGTGAGTGGTAAGATAGAACAGGTGACCAGCATCTCTACAACGCCATCCTACAACAAGAAACCCACTAAACATTATATACCTCTTTACACCCCCATCCCGCCGCCACGGTTACACGGTAACTTTTTCAGGAATTGTGGATACAATGTGAACCTATTAAACTAGGTATCCTGTCACGCCAGAAGGCCAGTTCATGACGTCGACTTATTTGTCAACATCATAGTTCTTCGCTTCGCTTTCGCGTGAAGTATGACCTGCATTTAGACATCCCGTAGTTTATAAGTGGGCTTCAAACGCCACAGGTCAATATATTTCCAAAGAAGAAAAAGAAAAGTTAACTAACCTGCCCCGTTATCCAATAACGAAAGTGTCATAATCGGATACCCTCCAGGATGATAAACGGTAGCATCCACCTCGGCCCCTATGACGGGACGCAGTCCCTGTCGGATCTCTGCATAAATACGGCGCTGTTCACCTGACTGAACACTTATCTCATAGCTACTGAGCATTGGCGTGACAATGATGGGTTCTACGTCATCACTTCTTGCGTAAGACGTCACTATGCTGGTGACCAATACATGTGAAGGTCGAAAGCTGCGCATACGTACCTCCCATTGACCAACCTGTTTAAAATGTATCGTGAGAAAATTGAAAAAAAAATTCTACTCGTTATGTCTGCGCTTACCATAATGATGTCATTATATTTTAAACAAAAACGCATTGGGATTTAAATGGTTACAATCCCAACCGTTTCAAACCTACTCGCCAGCCTCGAGCATTTGCTTACCTCAGCCGCGTTTTGGATGGTAATGATCAATAACTTAAACTCAGTCATGAGTTGGTATCCAGGGTATGTGCTATCGAAGGTCACTCCACTTGGAGATGTTAGATTGACTCCAATATCTGTTGAAGTAAATAATTAACTATTTTTGGATGATTATTTACAAAATAATGCTTCCCATGATCATAATATTATATTTATTGTTTATCGTCAAGCTAACTTAATTGCGAACATACCATACAATTTAAGGTCATTTGTGCTAAGGGTTGGGGGTAACCTGGTGCCATTCCCACACTTCGCCTGAACTAACCATTGCATACTCCATCAGTGATACTGGTGGAACCAGGTAGGGCTATTTGAGAACCGGGATGTATGTGATTTATGATGGATTTATACAGGTTAACAAATATATGAAACGAAATATTGATACTCAATTAAATACTTTTAAAAGTGAGCGTCAAAAAAGTACAACAGGAACATATATATTACATATGTGACGTCACATTCCCATCACAGCATGCATGGCGGCTGGTTCTACACATTCTTTGTTTTGGTATTGTTCTATGACACAACATTTGTGATTTTGTAAACATGGCATCATTACTTCTGCTCTCGGTTCCTGATCCACCATTTGTTAATTACATGAGGCATAGAACCTACATTTCTTCTCACCGAAAGAATCACTGTTGGTCCATGTAAACATAATCTCTGTTTTACGGCCCACAGAATCGTCTAAGATGAAGCTGAAGTTCGCTTCTCTGCTATCCCAAAAGTCCTGCGTGGTATAACTTGAAATCTTTGGTGGGGGGGGGGGCGGTTTCAAAACAGTAAGCAGAATTAGCGTTTTTATAACCTGCTCGTTACAGTCGATTGATTGTGTTGACTTTGTTGCAGATACATAAGGTAGTCAATAAGATTTAAGATCGTAAGGTGGATTTTGGCATGCAAAAACTTAGATCTTGTATGCCGGGGCATACAAGATATTGTATGCGGGGGCCCCTCATTCACAACACAGCACCATACAATGTCTATAAATACATTCATACTTCAAATTTTAATCAAAATGTATGTACAATAGCCAACCTGTGAAAGATTTACCTTATTTCAGTGTTTTGTTAATCGAGAAAAAAGTTAAAATACAGAAATTAATGATTGAAATTATTTCACGCATTTTACTAATACAATAGCACGAAATACAGATATTATTTCAATGGACGTATGGCTACAGTGCCACTCAATACATTGAATACAATTATGTTAATACAATATTTTATATGATTTTGTTTTGTACAATTAATCTCTTATACCGTTTGCCTAATGATTAGGGTTGTCTAAATGCAATATTCTGAGTCGCGTCTTTGTAGCTGAATTAAACTACCGCAAATAACTTACCATGATCCGTCTGTTTCTGTCACTTTCTGCATCACTCCTGACCATCACGCCTGCGAAGGCGTGGTACAAGACCGTGTTAAGGCCAAACGCATTGGCCTTAAAGTGGAAGGATCGGCCACCTGAAATTACTCAGAAATAATGTTTTAAAATCAGGATTTCTTTGAATTAGTTTGGTTAATAACTCCTTCATTTAATGGTCACGGGTCCCTGGGGAGTATACAGCTCAATTGCTGCCTTTTCAGCGGATATGGGCTAATCAAACACAACAACCAACTCTGCCCTCACAGGTACCCATTTACTCCTGGGTGGAGAGAAGCAATTATGGTAAAGTGATCAAGGGATAAAGGGATAAAAGCCAGTAAAAGTTTGATTGAATGGATTGCACTTTTAAGCAAACATAAAACCTATGATACTTTATGCTTTTACCCGTTTTCGCTGAGATCCTAGGGAGCGTTTTGGGATTTTGGGCACACGCTACCGTGTCGACAGTGACGCTGTTAGCCACAAGCTGTAAGATAGCTTGCTCTGTCGTGTCTTGGTCTGAATCAGAACCATCTGCAAACATCAAAATCACCCCACCGGCTGGTGAATCATTGTCATTTGACGACAAAACCTTTAACAAAGAAAGCAATTTCCTTGAGTTGGGAATCTCAAGTTATAAAGTTTATTGATTAAGCCGTTTAAAAAGTCACAGCTCATGACCTTTTCCCGGTTAAAACACATTTTACATAGTGGAGAAGGATAGCTTTAATTCATCATTAGACCGAGCCACTTGAGGTAAAACATAATCGAATGGTGCCAATGTGTGTACCACACTAGAATAATGAAATTGTCTACAAACATTCATTCGGGCCGTAAAAGAGGCCTACATGATACAACAATGGTGGTTTTTCAGTAAAATGTAGCCATTTTAATGTCTGTTGTGTATGTTAATGTAAAACAGATAATCTTGCCTGTAGTGCCGACAGGAGTCCTTTTCCGAAGTTAGAGCCGGCGTTGTCGGAAACGACCGGTAAGGAGGCTAGCAAATTATGCCTGTCGATATCTGAAATAATTTGAACGAGCCAGCTGCAGACATGCGCAACATTGTTGAACTGGACGATCCCCACGTGACTGCCAATGTCGACCACGGATTGGATGAAATGGGCGGCTGCGCTTCGCAGTCTACTAATACGGAAGTCATACTGTAATATGATGGATAAAAAGATGGATAAAATGTCAAACATTAAACTTAAAGGATAGTATATTACGTGTTGTGTACGATAGTGTACGATAGTGTACGAAAGTTAATAGTTGGTTTGATAGAATAATAGCTATTGGTTTTGTGCAGTTTCGGTTTGTTAATTGAGTCATTGATGTTATACTTACCCTCATACTTCGTGATGTGTCAATGAGTAGTACCACCCGTTTGGCCCGGGCTTGTACAACATTGAAAACGGGCACCAATTCAGCTTCATCTACATCGCGAGGTGGATTAATTCCTTCTTAAAAAAACATAAATCAACCAAATCAACAACCACGGAGACGATGACAAACACAATATTGAGCGTGTTTTTAATGCATTCGAAATGATTACATTCTCTTTCAAATTAATAGTGATATATAATGTTCAAAAGTCATGTTTGAGCACCGGTTACACCAGGGCCGTATAGCGAAGACATTTTTGTTGGTGTGTGTGGTGAAGCCACTTTGGCGACCGACTTCAGCGGTGAATACAGACAATACATTACATAGTGATATTTAATATTCAAAATTATTGATTGAACACTAGTGTTACCAGAGCCACAGCGAAGTCATTATCTTTGGTGGGTGAAGTGGAAACTACTTTGTTGTCGCACCCCCACACCCCTTCTTTCGCTTCGGCAATGTGTGTTACCTTTGAAATCCTCATGCTGTCGCATGACCTGCCAGCAACTTCGAGCCCCACACAGCCGGTTATGCCTCGACGGGGATTCTGAGTCGTGTAGATTGTCTGGATGGCTGTCGTCTTCGTCACAAAAGTTGACAATCTGAAAGTACAATCCAATAAAAGGCAGGAAAACATTTAAGTTCAGTCTAATCGACTTATGCACAAAACTAACAAAGGCTTTCATGGCCATTCCTTTGATGAGAAAACGACCATGGCCATCACCATTTTTTTAAAGCCTACTACATTATTACTTTTGCACAAAGAGTAGAGTGCTTTACATTTTAACAATAGTGGGCTCTTTCAAAGATATTGTAATACAAATTGGATGGCTCGGTGCAGGGAAACAATGAAGCGGGAATATTCCTGTTTACGTCGAGCCACTTTTCCCCTTAATGTGCGTTATTGCTCGCAAATGAGTAACGCAACAATACAAATTCATGGTGAGCACAACATATTTTGTCTGCTATAGCACGATAATTTGCAAACGATAATTGCCATCCCACAATATTTCAGCCAATCACACGACGCGTATTTTAAGATGACGTAGGATATTATCTTATGCATATTTATAGATGCAGGCACACTTCTGATCAGTGCGCGCATACCGGTAAGCTGTGCTATGAAATTGGTCCCAGGGCGGAACTAGGGGCGCGCACGCTGATTGGGCGATCGAGCCTGTGTGGATGCAGGCACGGCGTGCGCTGATTCGACGTTCGGCAGTGATATGAGTGCGTGAACGCCCGTAGTGGTCAGGGTTAGTTTCGTCGTAATGATGTACAGACGTTGGGGAAGATGTTACGGATTGACGGATCGGTGGGTTTACGTTGGGAACGGGAAACGGGAAGGACACAAGTCACATAAGCCCTTTTCACACTATAGAGCCGGGAGTTTTAACCCCACCAACACCCCAGCGACTGTTCACACTATACCTATCTGGTCACTCCTGGGAACAGTATGCACCGACAAGGTGGGACGTTACTGTGTAAACGAGTTTCGGTACCGTTGGAGGCTAACGTGAGGCTAAAGAAGGTTAGCGGGGAATCACATTGCTATGTGTCACAACTAACCCCTCGAGCTTAGCCATGACCGAAAGACTTAGTGCGAACTTATAATAATTATACACACGAGGAGAAAAGCAGTAATATGTACAATACTTATTTACACATTTATTATCCACTGGTTCTAATTTGATATTTACACTTGTTAAATTACCAATCAACATACGCCTTCAATTGATGAATATTATATATAATTAATTTAAACTTTACACACTTTAGATAAATCTTCACTGCTGGACAATTATTAAAAAAAATATACAATTGAACAGCAACATTAGCACCCGCTTAAACATTTATAAGCAATACAACTTGAGGCTCCATCATTTACTTTCATTTCAAAGTTATCGAACAAACCTGAGGTTAATCAATTGAGTTTTATAATTAAACCATTTAAACTGTCAGCCATTGTTCACATTTTTTGTCTGTCCCCATAGTCTGTCCAGAGTTGGGGACAGACTAACTTGTCCCATAATTGGTAATTCATTATCAATGATGTCACTTTTTGAAACATTTTGGCGGCTATTTTGAATTTTCTGCTTAAAGTTGTTCATCACTGTTGCGAGCAACGTGATTGTCTTTCAACTGGCAAGATATCTGACCTTATCATAAAACTGTCTTGCATACATGATTGACCCTGTTGAATTCATTGTTCTGTCGTCATCTGTTGTGACGTGCGCACAACCTTCCTGGTATCCAACGGAGTAATTTCCTGCGCATGCCCAGTAACGATTTGTCTCGACCTCAAACTTCAGAGCTTGTGATGAGAAACTAGATGAGCAACTGAATAATTGAATAAATTTGAATATATTAATGCACAGGTCAATCTCTGATGATTCAAGGTTTATTGATGATTTCTCATGATTTCTATAACATTTGCAAACATGACCAATGATAAGATTTTAGGCTTTTCGGTTTGCGGGAACAAAACTATCTTTAAGTGAGACACAGGGTTTTGAAAAGAACCTTTTTCGGGCAACTTGTATCTTAATTGTTGCTATAAAGTGAAATTATGGTTCAGGGAGAACCAATATCGGGCAACTTATTTCTCAACTATCGCTAAGTGAGACCGTGGTTGAGGAAGAGAACCATGGGGACTGCTTGGGGTCTTCTTTACGTTTCGATTAGTATGCTCTAATCATATTCGACCATATAATGGCCTATGTTTATAGGCTTTGAAGGGGATACCCCCCGTTAAGCACAGTGGAACATAGATGTAAAAATGAGGCTGGGGTATTTTAGTTGTTCGCGTTTTCAAAGTTACTGCCTTTTCATCAGAAAAAAAACTTGCCCCTATCTAAGCAACTGTAAACTTCTCTTTAAATAAAATGTATCCATTTCAAAGTAAAGGCCTACCTGATGCCTTGAAACTTGCTGGTTATACTTGAAAAGAAGAACGTCTCATCGATATCAGGTTCAGTGATTGCATCTGGGTACTCGTCGAAGAGTCCCCAGCGATAGTGGCCCCATTCGTGCACCAATACTCGTCCTATAAGATGGAAATCAATGAAGGGCATGAAACGGGTTGTTAAACAAAATAAACATTTTGCAGGAATTTATAAATGTTGTTTTCTCGCGAGACAAATACGCATCGGAGTTTTTTTTAGTATATATATTTATTTAAAAAACGTGGAATTCAACGCTAACATTAACTACGTTAGTCACGCTGCATTCTTTCCGTGAAAAAAATAAAAATAAAATAAAATAAAAATAAATAATAAAATAAAGTGCATCGCTACAACAGTGCAACGGCCTGCCGTAAGACTGATTACTGTGAAAGTCTTTAGACGAAAACACACCAGAAACTCAGCAAAAGGGATGTGCATGAACACCAGAGCCTCTGAAGGGTGAATAATGCGTGTGTAGACCGAAATAACTGTGAATTCCGACGGACACGGAAAGTGAGTAAAATTTAACACGTGCTATAAAGACGCGCACAGTGTTAAATAACTTTCATTCCACACCGTAAATATCAGTAAAACTCACAGTAACCCAGTTTTGAACAACTGTAGAGTAAGTACTACCCACAGTGAAATAATCTCATGAACTTTTTCTTCAAATTTCGGCTTGTATACCTATCCCCGCACAACATTAAAAATCTACGGAGGCCTGGAAGAAACACAAAATCGTCAAAAAAATGCCCAAAGGCGAAAAACCAACAATGAACTGGCAAAAAACAGATCTTCCCAAAGAATGGAAGAGGTTCAAACAACATTGCGAGTTTACATTCAAAGGACCACTAGCCAGCAAGTCTGAGGTTGAAAAGGTCAACTACTTAATGACCTACATGGGCGATAAGGGCCGTGAAGTCTATCAGACATTCATCTGGGCTACTCCAACAGAGGGTCAACCAGCTGAATACGACACACTTCAAGGAGTTTACGCTAAATATGAGCATTACGTTGCCCCAAATTCGTGCAACAGTAAACTTCCACTGCCGAAAACAGAACGAAGGAGAGAAATTTGACAGCTTCGTAACTGACCTCAAACTCCTGGTCAAAGATTGTGGCTACCAAGATGAAGAGCGAATGATCAGAGACGCTATCGTACTGCGCGCGTTCCATCACGCAGTTCGCGAAAAGTGTCTGGACAAAGGGGATGATTTGACTTTAGAGATGGCGATCAAGATTGGACAGAACTACGAGAACTCACAAGACAGCCTATAAAAGAAATTAGCAAAGATGAGGATCACAAAGTCAATGCCATAAAATTACGTCCACACTCCAAGCGAAGAAAAACCAAGCCACGCGACCCACAGTCACAGCGACACAGACGCAGTGGTGAAATGCCAAAACCGAGCAAAGGTGAAACCGCATCCGGCAAGCCTAAAGCAAAAACATGTCCCAAATGCGGGTATGAGGCAACACATACGAAGTGCCCTGCCAAGAACCAAATGTGATTTCTGCCACAAAATGAACCACTTCGCATCTGTGTGCAGAAAACGGCTCGCAACACACATGGTTGGAGCTGATACTGATTCAGACGATACAGTCGCAGACGACTTTTCTTCAGAAGAAGAGTACACATACCTTATCAGCGCAGTTGAGGATGAGGCAACGGGCCAGTGGCACGAGACTGTCACGGTTAATGGCAAACCGCTGCAGACACAGATAGATACAGGATCGGTTAAGTCCATAATGTCACTACACATCTACCGGAGGCTAGGATGTGACCAAGAACTGCGCAAAACTCACCGCAAGTTCGAGTCATATTCTAACAACAAGCTGAAGGTCGTAGGTTCTGTAACACTGTAGACACGTCATAAGGACAAATGTATTGACGTACAATACTATGTTGTACACGCAGAGCAGAAATTTACACTCCTGAGCGGAACTGTCAGTAAACAACTAGGCCTCATTGAAAGAGTCTTCGGCATCGAGCAGTACCCCGAGCTCAAATTAACGACAGGAACACTTCCAGGAAAGTATTCCCTGAAGATTGACCCTTCAGTGAAACCAGTCGTCCACGGTCGACAGCCACAAGCACTGAGAGCAAAGATTGTTGACAAACTACATGAGATGGAAAGTGACCACCACATTATAAAAGTCACAGAACCAACCGACTGGGTGAGTTCAATGGTCAGCGTGGTGAAGAATGGGAAAGTGAATGTTCCGACCCAAAAGATCTCAACAGAGCAATACGTCATGAACATTATCCAATCCCCACAGTCGACGAAGTAGTGGCATCAATGCCAGATGCCAAGATTTTCTCTGTGATAGATGCCAAGTCAGGGTTCCAGCAGATAGAACTTGATTACGAGTCGAGTCTCTTAACAACCTTCAATACACCAATAGATGGTTGAGACTACAATTCGGAATCAATAGTGCCCCAGAAATCTACTAACGAATAATGGATAATATGCTAGAAGGCATAGATGGAGCACGCGCCATTATGGATGACATATTGATCGCAGGCAAAGACCCCAAACACCACGACAAGATAATGAAAGCAGTCGTCACTAGAGCAACACAATGGAACCTAAAGCTCAACTTTGATAAATGCCAAATCAAACAACGACAAGTCAAGTACGATGGCCATTTGGTGACTGACAACGGGTTGAAGCCAGACTCAAACAAAGTGAGGACTATGAGAGAGATGCCGGAACCAAAGTAAAAAGAGGACATCCGAAGATTTATTGGCTCTATCCAGTAACTAGCCAAATTCATTCCTAACTTGAGCGAAATTGACCAGCCCCTTTGCCAAGTGATGAAAAGGGAAGTCTCGTTTCACTGGGACAAGCCACAGAAACAAAGCTTTAAGAAACTGAAAGAACTTTGTGTCTCAGCACCAGTACTAGCTTACTACGATGTCCAAAAAGAGATAGCAATCCAGTGTGATGCTAGTAGCTATGCCCTTGGAGGAGTCCTCTTGCAGGAAGGTAGACCAGTAGCATATAAATCAAGAGCAATGACACCTACAGAGACTAGGTATGCTCAAATCGAGAAAGAGATGCTGGCGATCGTGCATAGCTGCAAAAAGTTCCACCATTACATCTTCGGTAAGAGGGTGACCATCGAAAGTGACCACAAACCGCTTCAGAGCATCTATGCCAAGCCTCTCCTATCAACCCCTATGAGACTCCAATCTTCAACCTTACGATCTGAAAGTGAAATACAAACCAGGCAAAAGTATACCACTTGGAGATGCTCTCAGCCGAGCCAACTTGCCTGAAGCCGAACCAGACATGAAACCAGTCATCATCAACATGGTAGACTACATCTCAGTCACTCCATCACGATACCATGAATTCCAAGTAAAGACCGCAGATGAGCTGAATGAGCTACATGCGATGATCTTGAAAGGCTGGCCAGACACTAAACAAAAGACGCCACATTCAATACGAGAGTATTGGAACTACCGGGATGAGCTCTCTGTCGCAGACGGCATCATCTACAAAGGTATGAGGATTGTCGTTCCACCAACCATGAGACGTGACATGCTCACCTTGATACATGCTTCGCATCTGGGTATCACCAAATGCAAACAACGTGTTAGGGAAGCTCTCTCCTGGCCAGGGATGAACCAACAAGTACAGGAACTTGTAGAGGATTGTCCTGAGTGCAACTCACATCAGAATCGACAGCCCTCCGAGACCCTGAAGCCAACAAAGGTACCAGACCTACCATGGATTGAGTTGGGGTCAGACTTGTTCGAATTCGAAGGACATCAGTACCTACTCACAGTCGACTATTTCTCTAAATATATTGAGGTCGACGAACTGACATCAGAAACGACCAGTGCTGCAACAATTAACATTCTGAAGTCTCAGTTTGGTCGTCACGGCATTCCTGAGAAGTTGAGGACAGACAATGAACCGCAGTATAGTTCACGCGAGTTTGACAATTTCTGTAGTGACTATCAAATCGATCACATCACCTCCTCACCACACCACCCACAGTCCAATGGTGAAGCAGAGCGTGCAGTCCAGACAGTTAAGCGCATGTGGAACAAGTGCAATGACAAACATCTAGCGCTTCTAAATTACCGAACAACTCCACTAGCAAGCTGTGACCTGTCGCCAGCTCAATTCCTGATGGGCTGCAGACCCCGCAACAAATTGCCAGTTGCGCGATCACTTCTTCAACCCAAGATCTACCACTCAACCGAAGTCAAACAATGCCTCAAGGAAGACAAAGCAAAACAGAAGTACTTCAACGAGAAAGCAGGTAAAGACTTACTCGTACTCAAACCAGGAGTAGGAGACTAAACGCCGGCCCTGGCTCACTTCCCCAAAACCACCCCCGAACCACCCCGCCCCCAAAAGACCCCCCCCCCCCCGATCTCAAAAACGATGAGGCGATGGTTCATCGCCCCATCTCCCATTCAAAAAATATATATGAAAAATAACTAAATAAGATTTAAATTTTAATTTAATAAAATCTAGTAGGATGGTAAAGACGATGTATACTGAAATTTGGTCAAAGACTGTGGCGCAACTGAAAGAGTTTGTTGAAATAAAATAATAAATATGGGTGATCCATCTGGCAAGTACGGCAAATTAATTAGAAAAAGTAGTATGTCAGATGCCGGTCCTAGCGCAACAACCTAAAAAGGGGCGTGGTTGAATTTGAAATGTGTAAAAAAAGAGGATGAGGATGAGGACGAGGGTGGTTGATGACCTTTGGTCTTTTTATGGGCGTGGTTGATGACGTGATCAAAAAGAGATGACGTCATAAGGTATGTACAAAATATCACCCAAAAAATCGATAATTAAAAAAAATTAAACAATATTATGTAGCTTAATAGTAAAAGAGTATGGAAGAAAGAAGAAGAAGATATTTATCAAAATGGTCATTGCTAGAATTGAAAGAGTTTACGCGAGAACACGGGCCAATTTTTTAGTACAAAATCAAAAGGGTAAAATAGATAAACGTTCTTATTACGAAGCTGTAAAAAAGTATTTACGTCGGCATAAACAAAAGCCATTGTATAAATTAAATTTAGTCGAACTGAGAGAGCGTATAGCATCTGAAAATATCGATCTACCTCAACGCGGTGCGGGGAAAAGTGGGCAGTTGTTAAAAAAAGACTACATGGCCGCTATTAAAAGGTTTCACGGACAAGAAGAAGAGTTGAGATTTAAACCAGCGAAGGACGGCGGAAGATATTTACGTCAACGAAGAATGTTTGTTCCGCTCAATCACAGCAAAGAAGAAGATTTAAACATATTTTGGAAGCGGTAAAACCAAAGATCAGAGCCAAGTTTGTAGTAGACTTGCAAGAATTTACGTCATTTAAGTTTATGATATATATACGTATTAAATTACGTAAAGAAAAACTAGACGGTACGATCGATTATGCCGAACCAAATTTTCATAATAATAGGCAAATTGTTTTATTGAATTTGGATAGTATCGAAAATGTATTCAATACCGTTTTTTCACAAATTCAAGAGTCTTTAGAAAAATGGACGCAAGAGGGTTCTGGATGGGAGGTAGATCGTATCGTAGATATGAATATTACTATCGCGAGATATCAACCTTTAAGAGGCGGTTCTTATATCGAGCTACCGGACTATATAAAAAATAAAAAAGCGTGCATCAACTTAAAAAACAACGACGATAATTGTTTGCGAGGGTCGCTTCGTGCGGATCGTTTTCCAACTTTAAAAGATCCTCAAAGAACGTGTAAGTACCCGACAGAGGATGGTTTAAATTTTGATAATATCGAGGCTCCTACACCAATCAGTTAGATTAAGCGTGTAGAGAAACAAAATGTTATCGCGATAAACGGTTTTGGTTACGAATCAAAATCAATACTAATTTATAAACTCAGCGATCAACCCGCGGAACTAGATCGTATAAATTTATTATTAATTCATAAAGAAGAAGAAGAAGAAGGAACCAGATCTCACTACGTTTGGATTAAAGATATAAATAAATTACTTTACGACCAAACGAAACACGAACATCGTCAACATTTTTGTTTAAGATGTTTACAGGGTTTTTCGACGGAAGCGTATCTTGAAAATCACGTAAAAATGTGTAAGGGAATTAACGACAGACCGACGACGGTCGTTATGCCGGAAAAGGGTAAAAACGATACGGTAAAATTTATAAATTTTCATAAAAAGATTAAAGTTCCATTCGTTATATACGCCGACTTTGAAAGTATTATTAAACAGATTGACGACGTGAATACGACTAATACTAAAAAACTGCAAGAACACGTCGTTTGCGGTTATTCGTACGTCGTCGTTCGGTGCGACGGTGAAACTCGTTCTCCCGTCGTATACCGAGGAGAATATGCCGCTAAACATTTTTTAAACGAATTAGAAAAAGAAGTAAAAAGCATCAACGAGATATTTAAAAATCCTAAAAAAATGTACATGACTAAAGAAGATGAAGAAGATTACAACTCTGCTACCAAGTGTTGGATATGTGAAAAAGAAATATGTTTTTGTATATTTTTTGGAGGTGATAACAAGTTTGGCAAAAGTACGCGATCATTGTCACGTCACCGGTAAATATAGAGGCGCAGCGCACAATTGTTGTAATTTAAAACTGAGTTTAAAACCAGACAAAACTTTTATTCCGGTCGTATTTCATAATTTACGAGGTTACGACTCTCATCTCATTATGCAGGCCGCGAGTCAAACGCGAGGAAATCTAACGTGTATTCCAAACAATATCGAAAAATATATTTCTTTTTCGATCGGGCAACTACGATTTATCGACAGCGCTCAATTTTTACTAGCTTCGTTAGATAAACTCGTAAAATCAAACAAATTGTTTCCAATTACTAAAAAGTTTGAATCAGATTTAGGAAAATTTAATCATTTAAAACAAAAGGGTATTTATCCTTACGAATACATGGATAGTTTTGAAAGATTTGAAGAAACGCGTCTTCCTTCGATAGAATATTTTTATAGTAGTTTAAACGACCAACACATTACTAAAGAACAATACGAGCACGCAAAGAACGTTTATAAAAAGTTTGATTGTAAAAATTTAGGAGATTATCACGATTTGTACATGCGTACCGATACTTGCTTATTGGCAGACGTATTTGAAAAATTTCGCACTACTTGTACACGAGAGTACGGTTTGGATCCAGCTAATTATTACACGAGTCCAGGTTTAAGTTGGGACGCTTTATTAAAACATTCGAAGGTTTGTCTAGAATTGTTTACGGATATCGACATGCATTTATTTATAGAAAAAGGTACTAGAGGAGGAACGTGTATGGTAAGTAAACGATACGCAAAAGCAAACAATAAATACCTGCTCGATTACGATAAAACGAAACCAACGAGTTACATTATGTATTTAGACGCGAATAATTTATTGTTTTTTCTTTTTATTAAGTTCCGCGAGTCTTTTCCCAGCTGCGACTCTGTTTGGATGTTTTACTTTTTTATTGTTCGCCTTCGTTACTGACGACGGTGCGTTCGCTTGGTCCATCGTTTGCTCCAACTCGTTCGTCTCCATCGCTTTTATTATCTATACAAGATTCTTCTTTTCTTTTTAAATGATTTGTCGTAATTATCGCTGCAGAGAGCGGCGCTATTAACACACCGTATTTGTAGTATATTTCACACGCTGCGGTAGAAAGCATGCTCGAAATGAATGGATCTTTTTCTAAATCCGTAATTAATTTACCTTCATCATCAATTTCAAAACGGTAACCGTATAAATCAACGCGATTTAAACCCTCTCCTAATAAATTAACGTATAATTTTAGAATGGCACCACCTAAAGACTGCGTTATAGCACGACCTAATTTAGTTTCGTATTGCATGTATAATACATCTCGCTCTTCCGTAGACAAAGTTTCAATGTCGCTGACGGAATACTCTTTTCCGAAATATTTTTTTGAATCTCCTCCCGCTACAACGGACAAGAGCCGTTTATCTCGATCGTGCTTTTGCTTTAGCGGCAGCACGTCGTCGTTCGTATTATTTGATGGTGGGCTTAGCATGGATGGATTTTCACTCACTAGTTTATGAAGGTCTTCCATTTATTATAAGTATTTATAGAATAAATAGTAAAATTAAAAACAATGGAGAGTAACCAATCAGTAAAGTAGAAAAGACGCTTGTTTCGTTGCTTCAGCAACAGCAGTACGTTGTCACTTTCATCATCCGATGATGGGGGTAACATGAATGACTTTTGTTCCATTTATAAAAGTATTTATAGAAAAATATTAGTAAAATTAAGGTTAATTGCTAAGTAATTGCTAAGTAATTGCGAAGTAACCTACAAGTAACCTACAAAGTCATTTAGTCTAGAATCACGTAATCAGTAGGTTGATCCGTTTTTAAAATCAATTTGCAATGTTTGACTCGTTTTAATTTCTCGTGTATTTGATTTCTCAACTCTTTCGTCGGTATAACATCATTTTCTCGAAGACAATCTTCAAACGAATCTCTATCTTTACAATAAAATAAACACACCCTTTTGAGTTGCTCTCTAAAATCTTTCAATACGCTATTATATTTTTGTGAAATAACCCAACAGCTGTGATTGACGTGTCGACCGCTAAAAGCCAAGTGTATCAACGCACTCGTCTCGTCTCGACCAAAAAATTTATATCGCAAATCTTTACTGGCGCTACAATCATCGACGATAAACAACGTTTCGTTTCCATTGAATACGTCGCTATACATTTCTATCGTTTTGTTTAACGTATAATCTTTTAAATTATCAACGAGCACTCGCTCGTCGTTCCAAATCCATTCTCTATTTTGATACGCGCTGTTGTTACCGATGGTGGGACATAATATAACGATCCTTTCGAAATGATTTAAATATTCTTTTTGTAACAAATTTAAAACAAATTCAGTTTTACCGCATCCGGTTTGACCGCAAATGAGCCCAACGTGTGGATATTTAGGTAACATTCCTTTTTTAATATTAGGCGTTAATATTAATAATCGACGGATTCAAAACGCCCATTATTCATAACGAGTTGCGCATCCATAATAATAAAAGTGTACATGTCTAATTCACCCGGAGCTTCCACTTCTTTACGTATTGAAATGGTAATTCCTTCGGATAAGTTTTGTACTCGTCTTCCGCTTCCGTGTGTTTTATTGTCAGCGCTCGTTCTCATATCTAAAAATAAACCGTATCGATTGAGTAAATAATCGGCTTGTTTGACGTTGGATAAATTTAGAGCTTTAGCGACTTGTATAGCGTGTTGTTTGTTCGAATCGCCGAAATATTTTTGAATTTCTTCATACTGTTGATACCTTTCCATTCCGTCCGCGTAGAGTTGATTGGGAGCGCCTTCGATCGTAACTTTAAATGTATTAATGTTTGGATTATAAAAATTATTTGATTCTTTTTCATTAGGCTCTTTGAATAAAAACAATATTCCTTTCATACTTTTTGCGGGGGTATTTAAATTTATATTCCACAACATATCGATTTTGTTTAACGGGGTTACCCTTTGTCTTAAAACGCGGTCAAACAATATCGACAGCCATTTGCTATATTGATTTTTAATCGTTCGAGCGAGTTCCGGCATATGAACGACTTCATATTCTAAAGAAATATAACTTATGATATATTTTGCATTATCGTCGGTGCTTTTAATCACGTTTGAAAATTTATTAAACTTGAGTTCGTAAGTCAATCGATCTCCGACTCCCGATTGGTAGTAGGGCTGATGATCGGTCAACAATTCAAAATCGAGCGGAATGTAATACCTATTTTTAAATGTATCCGCGATGGCTTTATCTTTTCCTCCGTTGCCCGCGGGAACAGCGTCGCTAGCGTCTACTCTTAATTTAGTCACGTTTGCATCTTCGATTCCTTGATACGCTAGATTATCGCGTCGATCTTTCGTCTTTCGCCATTCGTCTTTATAGCAATTGAACACATCCGCATCGTCTAATGAAAATATTTCATTTCCTTCCATTTTAACTACTATATTTTTTATAATGGCTCTACCTATGTTTTGTACCATCGTTCTCGCATCATCATCCACAGACTCAAGACGTATGTTGAAAGCTAATCGAGCCGTTCCAGGAATGATAACGTCATTTGTTCCTATATTCGGAAAACGAACCGTTAACATTTGATTTTCGGTAATGGCGCTCGGATTGTTTGTAACGACGATTTTTTGACGAAATCCTTTTAAACCTCTTGGTTCTCTTAATCTTCTGTATGGATCGAATACATCTCCGTATGTATTAGCCATAGTTTATAATTGTTAAATATAAAATATTTTTTTATTTTTTAAAATATCGGTGATGATTGGAGGTGCGGTAGTCAACGCGTTAGCCTTTACCGGATCAATTTTTTTATTTAGTAATTTACGTTCTAGCGACGGTGAACAAGAACGTAAAAGGCACGATTTAGCGCTAGAACAACTTTCAAAAGCCAGAGACGAATTTAGTAATTAAACGAAAAAATACAAAAAGAATCGAGCGCTGCAAGAACGTTTAATAACATTGACGAAGCGATGAATGAATATCATATCGTTACCGGCGAGCAATTTGATTTACCGAAAGATGTATACAATGAACCAAAACTAGAAGATTTTTACGTTCCTAGCGAAGATCAAAAAACGCAAGAAATAATATTCATTATTTTAGGAATGAGTGCTGTAGGTTACGTGAGTTATAAATTGTTAAAAAAAGATAACAAGTAATTGTAAAATGGCAGCAGGAAGGAATGAACTTATGGAGGCGGATCCGTTATTACAAAATATCGACGAATATGATGATGATTATGAATTAAGTAATGAAGAATATAATGCGTCTTATAATCAAGAAAGAGAAAGAGAAGATTTATAAAGATTAAATAGATTACGTAATGGAGATGCTACTGTACCGTTAAGATCATCAGATAGTATGCGAACTAATGATTTTTATACTAAAATAAAAAGAGAAGGCTGGACATTAAACAAAGTACCGCCCTGGGAAAAATTTCACGTACTTGACGATGGTATTTATTACATCGACGATAGAAAAAAGCGTCAAGTTAACGTTTGATAAGAACGTCAGAGACTTTGCGGCGCTAACTACAATAGCCAATAGAGCCAGAGTAGCTGACTATAGCCCGACTAGATTCATGAGAGAACAATTGGGTATAAAAGACTGGCATGGAGCCAAATCAAAACAAATATCGCAAAAAATACAAAACAAACGGGTGAAACTTTAAAAAGGCTAGAATCACCGACACTCGTTATCGATAAAACACCTCTTCGTAGAGAGAGTGCGCGAAAGTTACCAACGCCACCTCCGCTGCAAGAACCGGAGGATGAATACCATGATGCGCTTTTATCGTCGAATCCATCACCAACGTTGCAAAATCAGTTATACCAACACCCGCACCACCTACGCCTAAACCTATACCTACACCGCCAGAACCTACACCGAGCGGGGGTACTGTAAAAGAGTGGATACAAAAAACATTAACAAATCTAGCGAGTGTATTAGCTAAACTAGGAGAAAAAGCTTTAGCCGCTTTACCGGCTATTATCGGTGCGGTTATAAGTTGGTTATTTAAAACAGCTTCAAGCGTCGTCACGTGGACGGCGGAACATTTGTGGCTAGCTTTGACGGGGGTTGGAGTTTTAATTTTAACTTACGTGCAGAAAAAACTCTAGCTATAAAATAGCAATTCATAAATCATAATGCCGAGTCCGCTTAAAATTGCAAAACCAATAATTAAAGCATTTTTTCTTCTTGGTGACTAGCATCGCTAGGAAGAGTATCCTCCAAAGGGTCTTGAGTTATTGTAGCTTCCACGTGCTTAGCGGTTAACGACGGCGTTGATTGTAAAGGTACTAGAGGAGGAGGAACGAGTTCTGAATTTGTATCTAAATTTGAACCTAGAGATAAATCACTCGTTGCGATTAAAATATTATTGTTATATCCTGCGTATGTACCTATTCGTAAATTCATATCGCTAGGCATCATGTATAAATTTTCTCCGATAGCAAAGGTTAATTGAAAACGAGCGTATTGTAAATTATCTTGATATCGTTGAATAGAAGATTGTAAATCGATCGGAGAATCAATCTCAGCATCGACTAAATTAAAAAATCCACGCTGCGCGTCTAAACCGGTGCCGGGTGTAAGAAAGGATGTTTTTGCTTGCGCTTGAGCTCCTAATAACGCGTAAACGTACGTTCTTATAGAGTCGTCGATGCGTTCTGTACCGATATCCGTAAAACCTCTAGACTCGTTGATTATACATTTTGTCCAAGCGAGCTCTATAGATGGAGATTGTAAAATGTATCCGATCGTATAGGTTGAAGGATGATCTCCAAAACTCATTTTTGTCGCAGTTTTATAATAATCGTAATCACTCACCTCGGTAGAGATGACATTCAAACTAAAATTATCGTAGTCGTTTCCGGGTACCGCTTTGTAACCGTTATCGTAATAATAGGCCGTTCCCAATCTACTCGTTGTTTCCGATTAGAAACTTGCGAAAGGTGAAAGTCTTTACCAATTTTTTTATACGCGCTAATGTCTATATTGTTGTCAAACGCGTCATGAAAATTTTGAAAAGATGTAGGGCAACTCATTTCTTTGAACAACCGTCTCATTTGATAATAAACGTGAAATCTAAAAAAAACTACGAATCATCACGTTCGAATGATTTAAATGTTTATAACTCACGCCGCATCTCGTTGTACTGCAGTACGTTACAAAATTTATTTGATTTTGATAAAATTTTAACGGATTATGCTTCCAACTATTTACAATCTCGTCGCTATCAACGAGAGGTAACTTGTAGTTGCTAAAAACATTATCGAAATGTACGTTAAAAAACTCGTTCTCGTTAATATAAATTTTTATACTCGTCAAATCCCTAGCATCAAAATTCTGAGGCGATTTAAAATTTCCAGATTGCCTGTATGGAAATGAAAAATTACTCTGAAACGCTAATGGAAACGTCATTTTATTATATTAAAATTATACATTTTTAATAATAAAATGTATCACACCTTTGAAATCGAAATTGAAAGAAATGGTGGGTTGATTCAATTAGATGACGTTATCGATAATCGCGAAGGTCATCTTACGATATTATTACATAGCGTTAACATTTGGGTGGGATATTACAACGTCCGTTGAAAAGAAAGAATAATCTATCGTACAGTGGGTAAGCGAGAAGATGTCATAATATTTATCGAACCGGGGCTTTACAACATAAACGAAATTATCGATATTGTTGTAAAAAACGCGTCTTGGATCACTTTAACCATCGATAAAACAACGGTTTTTTTCTTGCTAAATATTACTCAAGAATACAAAGCCGTCAAATTTTCTTCCGGGTTGGCCAATTTACTCGGGCTTCACAACGAATTTCTAACTGTGGGAGAATATAGTAAAAAAATTGATGTACAACTTTTTAAAATGTGATACATTCATTGCGATCAAATTTCTACGACCGAAAATTATTTCAACGGTAAACCTTGTACTATTTTAAACGCTTTTCCCTTACAAGACAAATCGTTCGGAGAGAGTATGTGGATAGAATATAAAAAGCCATTATTAAAAAAGCTTAAAGCCGGTATTTTTAACGCGTTGAGTTTTCAAATTAAAGATTCAAAAGGTAGAGACATAAATAATCACGGTTTTCCCATTATTTTAAATCTAGAAATTATATAAATATGGCGAGTATTTACGGACCGAGTCGTACCTCTAGCGCAGTCGCTTATAAAGATAGAGATGGCGAAATTTACGAACATCATGGATATCTAAACAGAGATGAAATTTTACAAACGATACCTCTATTCGGAAAATACAACGTCATACTCGGATGGCACGCTTGGTTTAAACTACCCTTTTTTATGTTTAATGACGCGCCCACGTACTGCTCTATTTTTGTACAATATATAAAAGACGATGGTTTTACTACATATTCATCAACGCGTGATTATGCGGTTGACGCTTATTATATTCCTTCTCCAGAACGATATGAGAAATTTCATTTTATTGATAATGAAACGCAACATCTCAAGTACGAAATGTGTTTTAAAATGCGAAATGTTCAAAAAGTTTTTGTAGAGGCGACCCTTTTCGGTGCGCTAAACTCTAAAATCTGTTTCAATATAAAAATTAAAAGTTTACCATTAAATTAAATTTATTTTTATACTATAAATATGGCGAGTATTTACGGACCTAGTCGTGCGAGCGTAAAGAGTAGTAAAACAAGCGGCGGTATTGTCACTAACGATAAAAACGTTTATGAAAAAAGTGGATATATCGATACTAATGATGAACTTTTACTAGATATAACATTGTATAAAATAGATAACATATTTTTGCTCTGGTGGGAAAGTTATGATTATAATTATGGACCTATTTTTTTAATTTTTGATATCCCAATAACAAACTGTTCAATTTATGCTAAAATAATTCATGGTGAAAACGCTTATCAATTTGTTGAAAAACGTGAAACTCATTCAAGAATAACCTACCAGTTTTTTGAAAATCTGAGCTCAGATTATAAAAGAAACTTTATATTTAATGAAAATGAACCAAATCATTTATAATGTGGAATTTGCTTCAAAATAGAAAATAGCAACTACAACAGAAAGTTTTTTTGCAAGCCACTTTTTAGGCTCTTTAGAAACTGGAATCTGTTACGATATTAAAGTTAATAGTTTTCCATTAAATAATTTTTTTTAATCTTTTACTATTAATAAAAAACAATGAGCGTACCTACAGAATCAACAAATGTTTATCCAAATTTAAAAGGTATGATGCCAAATACTTCTGACGGCGATGTTAAAACCTTTCGTCTACAAAAAATCGACGATATTCGAAAAGAAATTTAAAAGAGAAAAACGAACGCGAGGCCGTATATAAAAAATATAATAAAATCATCAACGCTTGCTCTACCGTAGAAACGATGGCTGAATTGGGCTGTATGGGAGCGGGAGCCATTGGAATCGCCAGTATCGCCGCCGTTATAGCAGCACCCGTAGGATTCGTTTTAGAAGGTTTAGCTTTAGGGTTAGGCGGTGCGGCGTTTGCTCTCAGATACGCCAAATATAAATTATCTAAAAAAGCTAAAAAACACGACGAAAAATAAAATGTTGAGCTTTTTCTAAACTCAACACGATCGAAAACCACCTTTCAAAAGCCATCGAAGACGGCGTCATTACCCAAGAAGAATTTGTACTCGTTTGCGAAGAACGAGATAAATAT
Source organism: Zoroaster sp. YZ-2022 (assembly GCA_029582265.1). NCBI lineage: Eukaryota > Metazoa > Echinodermata > Asteroidea > Forcipulatida > Zoroasteridae > Zoroaster > Zoroaster sp. YZ-2022. The sequence goes on from CM055826.1 coordinate 14,101,104, forward strand.
TCTAAAATGAAAGAAAAAATCCGTACTAACTCTAGCGAAGCTGCGGCTTTGCCGGCTAAAACAGAGGTCAAAACACCCTATGTAGATAAAGAAAAACAGTTCTTATAGAAAAACTTTTAAGTTTAAAGTAAACTTTACTATACAAAAATCTTATTATAATAAAAAAAACCGCTTCGCAAATAGCGGAGCGGGTAAAAGTAACTAATAGACCTCCCCCGTATAATTCAAATTTTTAAGCTAACCTATAATAGTATAATTTAATACAATGTTTATAATTTTTTCTAAATGTAAAAAAATATATTATATATCAATTTTATTTATACTCGACAATTTGTTAAAATATAAATCAATGTAATGCGTATCTAGAGCGAGTTGCGTTAAATATTCTTTTATATTTATTAAATCTCTAGCTTTAATTAAAGAAAACATGGGAATAATTTTTGTTGCACTAATGTAAATAATTGTTGAGCAGGAATTTAAAAAAAATAAAATTCTAAAAATAATAAATCGTGCGAATTTATAAGCACTAATTTTAAATTGTTCAACTTCGTAATTGTTCACCCATATCAATATCACTCTACAAAAACTTGTTTTTAATTATTTAGGTTTTGTTGTTTTTTCAACCAACTCAATCATCACTAAATTATAATTTCGTATAGCTTTTCCGTTTACCTGCTTAAAAGTTTTTACTTTGTTAATACCTTTGCGCAGTTTGTACATAAACTTATCGATGTTTTTGTACCTTTTTTACATTTTCCACACTCAACGGGTACACTTTTTCCACTTTTAATTTTAGACTGATGAAAAGCGCAATAGCTCACATTTGGTGAGCTAAGTATACAACATTTAAATGCTTTGCCTACCATTAAGCATTTGCAAGGAACGATCACTTTCGGTTTTGATTCCATACTCTTTTACTATTAATCTATATAATATTTTTTTATTTTTTTTATTTATCGATTTTTTGGTGATATTTTTTTCAACACCATTTATGATCTGTTTTTTTTATATAAAAACTTGATTTTGATATATTTTATCTCCCCTTTATCTATATACAACGCTATCATGATGTCATTAACTTTACCCTTTGATTTTGTACTAAAAAAATTGGCCCGTGTTCTCGCGTAAACTCTTTCAATTCTGGCAATGACCATTTTGATAAATATCTTCTTCTTCTTTCTTCCACACTCTTTTACTATTAAGCTACATAATATTTTTTATATTTTTTATTTATCGATTTTTTTGGTGATATTTTTGTTTAATACCTTTTTTGAGCTGTTTTTTATCTAAACACTCTTATGACGTCATCTCTTTTTGATCACGTCATCAACCACGCCCATAAAAAGACCAAAGATCATCAACCACCCTCATCCTCATCCTCATCATCTTTTTTACACATTTCAAATTCAACCACGCCCCTTTTTAGGTTGTTGCACTAGGACCGGCATCTGACATACTACTGAAAAGATTACTGCCCGTATTCTAAGACATCACTCAACGTCATCCTCCACTCACACTCCAGTGAGGAGGACTCAAGTGTAACTCAAGGAAAAGGAGAAGGTCTACCTCGCCCTCATTGAGGTATACCTCAACCTTACGGGAATAATGACATTTTGTTATTCAAAGACATTCCTCAAGTTGCAATTGATTGAGGTCAGCCTGCACTGTTATGACTTGTGCTGGCTATTGAACAACAAGTTATAAAAATGATAATGTGGAATCTACATCACACAGGTCCAACCTTTCATTATCCAAAATCACATAACCATGAATGAACAATGAAAGGTCAGACCAATTGCCTTGGTAGCACCGGCCCTGTTATACATTGCACATTCAAAAAGATCTAGGTCGGCCTGGTCGTTCTCTGTGTACCCACTACCAGTGTAGGAACCATGTCAAACAGGCAGTACTTCTCGGAGCTTGAGAAGTCAATACTTATCGAACTGGTTGATAAATATAAAGAAACATTGGAAAGCAAAAAAAATGATTACAAATGTATAAAAGCCAAGAGTGAAGCATGGATAAAAGTGGCTGACAATTTCAATTCTCAACATGGGGTTGTGAAACAGGATGTCAAAAAGTTGAAAAAGTGTTGGGACAACATCAAAAGTCGTGCTAAAAAGGTTCTGGGAAAGGACGCAAGAGAAACCAAATTGACTGGTGGCGGTAAGAAGGACACTGAGCCTGATGAACAAGCCCAAGCTATTGCATCAATTATACCAGCTCAAATCCAAAGCCTGGAAAACGAATTTGATGATGACGGCGATAATCACACCGAAAAGGTAGGTTCCTTTTTTTTAATAGAAGTCTGAAGAGTAAAGTAAGCATGCAATGGTATTGTGAAACATGACATTCCCCCAAACAATTTTAAAACGAGGAAAATTTTCTTAATCATTTTTTAAATTGCTGCACTAATTGATCAACTAATTAAATACAGATGGCAACATTTTCTTGCTTTGCAGATAAAGTTCGTCATGATACAGACACCGATACTGATGTGTCAAATGCTGTGGTTATCCCGAAAAAGTCTGTCCGAGGAAAGTCTACAGTGAAAGCTGCTGTTATGGCACGTACATCGACGATGTCGGAGGCACAATCGACAGTTCTGAAAATGCAAGCAGAGCAACATGTTTTGGAATTGGAAATGTTAAGGAAGAAATCCGAAAACATGAATGAAGAACACAAACGAAAACTAGAGGTTCTTGACCTGCAGCACAAATACTGGTCAGCCAAGATTGCTAAGATTAATTAAACACCTTAACCCATTGGACGCTTATGGAAGCATAATTGTGTCATTTTCGCCTTATCCCCAGATAAGGCGCGTTAACCTATAGGATAACGCTGCCTTATCTGGGGTTTACGTTTGTAAACCCCAGATAAGGCCAGCGTTATCCTAGGTTAACGCGCCTTATATGGGGATAAGGCGAAAATGACACAATTATGCTTCCATAGACGCTGCAGACGAAAGCACAGTAGTGGCAACGACCACAGATAGTTTAATTTTCAAGAGTATTGTGTAATTGTGTCAATTTATGTTAAGGACGGCTAATCATGTGTATGATTAAAAATGTAAACATACCTTCATTCTAATCAGTGAAATGTTGTTGAATCATTGCATGTCGGGTTGCATTCCCCAGACCCATGACTGGGTGGTGCAATGCCTCATCGTCATCCTCATCATCAGTTTCAGATTCCTCCTCATCAGGAATTGGGTCCTTGCGTCCCCTCACGAAGTTATACAGCACAGCTGTGGCTACAATGATCGTCAATGTCGTTGATAATTTTGTGCGCAAAGACATCTTCAAACATGGGAACATCCGTTTTAATACACCAAATGTCCTTTCAACTGTGTTTCTCGTACGGATATGTGCAACGTTGTATCTCCGTTCCGGATGAGTACGAGGAGCAAGCAGAGGGGTCAGCAAATATGGACGACAAGCATAACCAGAATCTCCTAGTAGTAATCCATTAATTTGTCCATGTTCAAACTGCGCACACAGTCTACTGTTGTCAAAAATTCTAGAGTCGTGAACACTCCCTGGCCATCTAGCAACAATGTTTTGAATTTCCAAATTTGGGCCACACACTCCCTGCACATTAATAGAAAAGTAACCCTTTCTGTTCCTGAAAAGTTCACCATTAGCCCCTCCAGGACAAGGGATTTGTACATGGGTACAATCAATTGCACCCACAACTCCCGGAATCCTGCCGATCCTCCAAAAATCCACCTTCACCTGCTGGAGCATGACACCCTCAGGAAATGTAATGTATCTGTTTTTTAATCGCGCAATTGTTGTAGAAACCTTCTTGATTATCCTGCTTGCTGATGATTGTGAAATTCCACACAAATCACCACACGCTAACTGAAATGACCCTGTAGCATAAAAGCGCAATGTCAACATCAGCTGCAAGTCTACTGGAATAGGTCTCCCACGGTTATTGTGTGGTAGCAAATTCGGCCTTATGATATCCAACAACTCATAAAACGCATCCTTGGTCAAACGGTATCTTTGTCGGAACTCCTCCTCATCATACACATTGTAGTCAAAATTAGGAATCCTCCTAGGCCGTCTCCCAAATCCTTGTAAAATTTCTACATCTTCATGTCTTTGTAACCACAGAAACGCCATGTTTAGACTGACTGAGGAAGACTCAAGGCAGGTATTGCCCTTCCTCAAGCTTTACTCACAGAGGAACACTTACTTGAGGAAGAGGGAGGTCTTTGAAATGGAAAATAGGTGAAGTCGACCTCGCACTCAGTGAGTAGCACCTTCTCCTCAATGAGTATGAGGTGGTCCTTAGTGAGGATGAGGAGTTCCTCAGTGAGTGTGAGTCGAGGAACGTCTTAGAATACGGGCCTACATGTTGGCGATTATAAAACATTTTGATAATTTAGCGCCTAAAAAGATTATTCTGTGCGAATGGCTTTTAGTGGGTAAAACGAACAAGTGTTGTTTACCGAGCGTGGCAGGAGACAAATTTTGCCCGATGCATCGGTGGCGTATTCGTCAAGGAAAATCTATATCGGCTCCATGCAGAAGGTGTAAGAAGGGTACAAAAGCAAAGACGCAATTATGTACGAAATGCGGCAATTATATATTTTTTTTAATTCTAAACCGCGTTGAAGCGAGAGCTAGAAGAAATTTTAAACTCGTCATGGAAGAGTTGAAAAATACTCGCACGGAATATTAATTTTTTTGAAAGTTGAATTATACGCGGGAGGTCTTTCTCGACTTTCTAGCGGTGAATCTAAGGCTAGTTTATTATAAATATCGTTGTAAGATTTTTCAATCGAAAAGTTTAATTTAATTTCAAAAGTTTTTTTATAAGGTCTTTTTTTTTCTTTGTCGATGATGGCTTTGACATCTGGAGGAGCGTCTTTAGGAGTAAATTTTGTTCGATTATTTTTTTTCATCTCCGAATATTTGTTTCGCTCCTCGGAGATTAAGGGAGCGTCTCAAAAGTTGGGCACGTTCTAGGCGCAAAAGAACGTTGCCGTGGGCACACGCCCGCAATCCATTGGAACGCCAGAACGTTCTGCTGGACCGCGGCAGTATGCCGAACTACGGGAACATTCATACACGAATGAATACGCGCGTTAGCATTTTGAACGTTCCAATGGAACGTTTCGGCGGTCCAACGGACCGTTCCATGTACGCGCGCTGGAACACTCAACCGAATTAATTAGAACGTTCCTACCGTTCGAACTTTTGAGATGCTCCCTAAAGCAAATTCTTCTTGGCTTATACGACCGTCTTCGATCGCTTTTGAAACGTGGTTGCCGATGGTGTTAAAGTTTACTCTCGGCTAAAACTCTTATCTCGTCGTGTTTCTTTGATTTTTTACCGCGCTTGTATTTTGCGTATCTCATCGCCATCGCCATACCGCCTAGCCCGATGGCTACTCCTTCGAGGGCGAATCCAACTGGCGCTGCTACGACGCTGGCCAGACTGGCAA
>CM055826.1:14107060-14132548 GCA_029582265.1 Zoroaster sp. YZ-2022
GCCCCAAAATCTAAAAAAACGACAAGGGTGGCATTTTTTTTTCACCTCGAAAAAATGTCTCGATTCGCTTCAAATTTACACAGAATGAACCTCTGTGTCTGCAGAATACAGCCACCGAGTTACAGCCTATTTGGACTAGTTTAAAATTTCGTAATTACCATATTTTCATAAAATATTGATTTTCTTAAAAAGTTGGAATGATAGGCGACTCAAATTACGAAAAATGGGTTCTAGGCACTCTATTAAGTCTCTCCAGCAAGTATCAAGCATTTTGAAAAAATGTCATTTTTAGGCCAAATTTGCAAAAAACGACAAGGGGTAAGCATTGTCGTTTTTTCACCTCGAAAAAAAAATGTCTCCGATTCGCTTCAAATTTACACAGAATGAACCTCTGTGTCTGCAGAATACAGCCACCGAGTTACAGCCTATTTGGACTAGTTTAAAATTTCGTAATTTTACCCATATTTTTTCATAAAATATAGATTTTTTTTTAAAGTTGGAAAGATAGGCGACTCAAATTACGAAAAATGGGTTCTAGGCACTCTGTTACGTCTCTCCAGCAAATATCAAGCATTTTGAAAAATGGGGGGGGGGGGGGGCGTGGCGAGGCGAGGCGCCGGGGAGGGGGGGGGGGGGGGGGTTTTGCAAAAAAATTGAGATCTGCACTCTCTCTCAAAAATATAATAACATAAATTATTGTATATATATATATATATTGTAAAAAAGTGCGGAGAGTTAGTCAGAGTGTCGACCAGGTATTAGGATGACTCAAAGTCCGGGACACCCCGGCATGGTGATCACCTTAGCACCCTTCTGGGAGGTCGCCACCCTCCCGGTCCCTCCTTTTCTCCCCCGTCCGTACATTTCCTCCACGCTCTAACCTTCAGGGGAGAGACATGGCGGTCCCCAAGCCATTGCCGCAGCCAGCAGCTGCCATGTCTCTGTGTTTCAGGAGCAGGATTCGAACCCGGACGTACCAGCCTGGAACTGCCGCAATTGACAGACCAGTGGACTAACGGCTTGCGCCATTTATCCTGTTGGTATTTGGAGTTGAATTTAAAACTACTTAAATAAATCTTGATTGCGTAATCATTTAAAACTAAAACATTGTGGCCACTGGGTTTCGAACCCAGGTCTCCTGCACCGAAACCCAGTACCACTGGATTGCGCCAAGATTCCTCTTGGTATGTGCAGTTCAATTCAATACTACTTATAAATAAAACGTGATTGCGTAATTATTTAAAACTAAAGCAATGGCGCCAAAGTGTTTCGAACCCGGTTCGCCTGGACCGTAGCACAGCGGTCACAGATTGAGCTACCAATCCTCTTGGTAAATGACGAATTTAATACTACTGATAAATAAAACGTGATTGCGTAATCATTCAAAACGAAAACATTGTTGGCACTTGGTTTCGAACCCAGTTGTCCTGTACCGAAACCCAGTAACACTGGATTGCGCTATGATTGCTCTTGTTACGTGAAGTTGAATTCAATACTACTTATAAATAAAACGTGATTGCGTAATTATTTAATACTAAAATAATGGCGCCAAAGTGTTTCGAACCCGGTGCTTTTTCGAACCCGGTTCGCCTGAACCGCAACATAGTGCCAACAGATTGCGCCACTAATCCTCTGTTTAAATGGCGTTGAATTTAATACTACTTATAAATAAAACGTGATTGCGTAATCATTCAAAACGTAAACACTGTGGCCATTGGGTTTCCAACCCAGGTCTCTTGCACCGAAACCCAGTACCACTGAATTGCTCCACGATTCCTCTTGGTATATGTGTATGAATTTAATACTACTTATAAATAAAACGTGATTGCGTAATTAATTAAAAATATAACATTGGGACAAGTAGGATTCGAACTCGGGTCGCTTGCATTGAAACTCAATACTAATTGATTGCTCCACCAATCCTTTTGATATTTAGGTTTGAATTTAATTCGATTTAGAGTTGAATTTAATTCTAAACCGTGACAGCAAAACCACTTAAAATGGAAAAAAATGCGGCAGACCAGTGCTGGGATTCGCTTGTCCCAAACTTTGGCGCCTTAACATTAGTAGTATGTTAGATGGGGGTCCTAGACCACCTGCTTTAAAAAATCATTTTTAGTCAAATTCTCTGGGTAGTAGTAGGGAGTTTTTGAAAAGTCTAAAAACTAACAATTTTAAAATACCTTTTTTTGGACAAATTCTCTGGGTAGTGGTAGGGGGGTTTTGACAAGCAGTTTTGCAGCAGTTTTAGGTATCATCTAGATATTTCACGTTTAAAAAAAAAAAAATTTGCGTTTTTATTTTCAAAATATATATTGATTACAGAGAATGCAAACTCAACAACAATTTTTGTCGAAATGGACAAAGGAAAAATTACAAGATTTTGTGAAAGAGAAATCTATTCGTATATTTCCAAACAGCAAGGGTAAATTTAATAAACGCGTTTATTACGAATATGTGAAAAATTATTTAAAACAGCACGAACAAAAAACCGTTGTACAAATTAAATTTAGTTGAATTGAAAAGGCGTATAAATGTTGAAAACGCTGTCGCGAAGCGTATAAATCTACCTAGACACGGCTCTGGGAAAAAAGGGCAGTTGATTAAAAAATATTACGTTAATGCTATTAAAAGGTTTCAAGGTAAAGAAGAAGAGTTGAAATTTAATTCGCCGATCTATGGTGGAAAATATTTACGCAAACGAACAATGATAGTTCCGTTGAATCACAGCAAAGAAAAAGATTTAAATATTGTTTCACAAGCGGTAAAACTAAAGATTATTGACAAGTTGCGCGAAGACTTACGAGAGTTTAACGCGTGCAAGTTTATGATATACGTGCGCATTAAATTACTTAAAATAAAACCAAACGGCTCAACCGATGAAGCTGAACCAAATTTTCACAACAAAAATCAAATTGTACTGTTAAATTTAAACAACATTGAAGATATGCTAGTTACTGTTTTTTTGCAAATTGCTGAAGCTTTAGAAAAATATACTAGAGAAGGCAGTGGATGGATCGTGGATCGTATTGTAGATATGAATCTCACAATCGCGAAATATCAACCTCTTAAAGGTGGCAGTTATATCGAGCTGTGTGACTATATTAAAAATAAAAAAGCGTGCATCAACGTTAAAAACAACGATGACAATTGTTTGCGGTGGGCTTTGCGTAGCGCACTTTTTCCCGCGAGCGATCATGTTGATAGAATATCCAAGTACCCGACAGAGGATGGTTTAAATTTTAACAATATTGACGCTCCAACACCAATCAATCAAATTAAGCGAGTAGAAAAACAAAACAATATAGCGATAAACGTTTTTGGTTGCGAGGGAAAATCGACGCTGACGCGGAGCATACTAGTTTACAAACTCAGCGATCAACCAGCAAAGCTAAATCGCATAAATTTATTATTGATGAGCAAAGAAGCTAGATCACACTACGTTTACATAAAAGACATGAATAAATTACTTTACGATCAAACAAACCACAAAGAACGTAAAATTTTTTGTTTGAGATGTTTGCAAGGTTTTTCAACGAAAGAACATCTCGAAAACCACGTAGAAATGTGTAAAGGAATAAACGACAAACCAACAAAAATTGTTTTACCAATAAAGTATAAAAACGACAAGGTAAAGTTTATAAATTATCATAAAAAGATGAAAGTTCCATTTGTAATATACGCCGACTTTGAGAGCATTATCGAAAAGATTGACGATGTTAACTTTACCAATACTAAAAAACTACAAGAACACATCGTTTGCGGTTATTCGTACGTTGTCGTGCGTTGCGATGGTACAAGTAGTTCTCCCATTACGTATAGAGGAGAAGATGCATCCAAACACTTTTTAGCCATGTTGAAAAAAGAAGAAGAAAAGATAAATATGATATTAAAAAACATTAAAACAATTTCAATGACAGAAGTAAATGTTAAAGATTTTAAGAACGCGAACGAGTGTTGGATATGCGAAAAGAAGTTTTTTAAAAACGACGAAAAGTGTAAAAAGGTGAGAGATCATTGTCACATTACCGGAAAATATAGAGGTGCTGCGCATAATTGTTGTAATTTAAAACTAAGTTTAAAACCAAATAAAACTTTTATTCCAGTCGTATTTCATAATTTGCGAGGCTACGACTCTTATCTCATTATGCAGGCTGCCGGTCATAGCGAAGGAAATTTAACGTGTATAGCAAACAATATCGAAAAGTATATTTCTTTTAGTATTAATCAACTACGATTTATTGACAGCGCTCAATTTTTACCAGCTTCGCTTGACAAACTCGTAAAATCAAACGATTCTTTTCCAATCACGACTAAACTCGAACCTGATTTAGAAAAATTCAATCTGATTAAAAGCAAAGGCATTTATCCTTACGAGTACATGGATAGTTTTAAACGATTTGAAGAAACACAACTTCCTTTACAAGAATCTTTTTATAGCAGTCTAAACAACCAACACATTACAAAAGAACAATACGAGCACGCGAAAAACGTTTACAACAAGTTTGATTGTAAAAATTTAGGAGACTATCACGATTTGTACGTGCGTACCGATACTTGCTTATTGGCGGATGTGTTTGAAAACTTTCGTAATACTTGCATGAAACAATACTGTTTAGATCCGGCTAATTATTATACGAGTCCAGGTCTGAGTTGGGACGCTTTGTTAAAACATTCTAAACAAACTTTAGATTTGTTTACGGATATTGACATGCATTTGTTTATTGAGAATGGTACGCGAGGAGGAACGTGTATGGCGAGTAAACGATACGCTAAAGCAAACAACGTGTATTTAGACGACTACGATAAATCGAAACCATCGAGTTACATTATGTACTTGGACGCGAATAATTTATACGGCTACGCGATGAGTCAACCTTTACCGACCGGTAATTTTAAATGGTTATCTCGAGAACAAATTAACAGACTCGAGAAGCGAGGATTTAAAAACAATAAAGGATACATTTTAGAAGTCGATTTAGAATATCCAACTAGTTTACACGATTCTCACAACGCGTTTCCACTCGCTCCAGAGTCGTTGACAATACCGAAAGAATGGATGAGTGACTATCAAAAGAATTTACTAAAAGATAAACCCGCTCCAAACGTTACGAAATTAGTTCCAAATTTATACGACAAACGCAACTACGTGATACATTATCATAATTTACAATTGTATTTACAACTCGGCATGAAACTAACTAAAATTCATAAAGTTTTAGAATTTGACGAATCGTGTTGGATGAAATCGTACATTGACTTGAACACACAACTCAGAAAAGATGCAAAGAGCGATTTTGAAAAAGATTTGTTTAAACTGATGAACAATTCGGTTTTTGGTAAAACGATGGAAAATGTACGAAATCGCATTAACGTAAATTTGAAGCGATTGAACGATGAAAAAGCAGAAAATCAAATTCGTTCGCTCGTCGCGAAACCAAATTTTGCCGAGGCACGCATTTTCGATAATGAACTAGTGGCTATTCACATGCACAAGACGAAACTCTTACTCAACCGCCCAGTTTACGTAGGAATGAGCATACTGGATTTATCTAAAGCTTTTATGTACGATTTTTATTACAATCATTTAAAAACAAACTACGATTGTGAGTTGATTTACACGGACACGGATAGCTTGTTACTCGAGATTAAAACACAAGATGTGTATAAAGATTTATGTAAAAACAAATCTTTGTACGACTTTTCAAATTACAAACAAGATCATTTTTTACATTCTGAAAATAATAAAAAAGTGATTGGTAAAATGAAAGACGAGTGTGCTGGAACAGTAATTTCTGAAGTTGTTTGTTTAAGACCCAAAATGTATTCGATACTTTTATCGGACGAAAAACAAATAAGAAAAGCTAAAGGAGTTAAAAAACAAGTTTTAGAACAACAGATTAAACACAACCGCTATAAACAAGTTTTATCTATGAAAAATACTCTACATCATGATATGAGTTTTATTAAACACGAAAAACACAGACTATATACAACGCGAGTAAATAAAATATCACTATCTTGTCTAGACACAAAGAAATACATTCTAGAAAACGGAATAGACACTCACGCTTACGGTCATTACAGCCTCATCTCTTAGGCGCGATTAATTACAATCTCTTTGGCGGATTTTGTGTATTTCGCGGGATAATTTGTAATTCTTGTCTTACAAAACTACGAGCGGGGCCTCCTTCTAAATAATACAATATAGGTTGATTCACACCTTTAACAGTTTTTGATATTCTATAAATGTTTATACTCCATATAGGATCGGTCGCTCTACGTCTCGTATCTTTTTCAGCTTCACCTGGTGCGTATAAATACCTAATTGAACTGTTGTTTGGGATTCTTTTTTCTTTTTTAACACTTACGGGTGAGGCTGGATTTTGCTCAACAGAGCTCAATTTAATCGCGTCTTTTGGTTTTAAATTTATAAGACGCGTTGTTTCATTATTTAAAGCTTTTACAACCGCTGGCAATCTTTTAACCCATTCTCTATTTATCTTTTCGCTCGTTATTTCCTTAGCGTACTGGTGAGAAAATAATCTTTCTGATAACGTTTTATTAAACCGCTCTACTATACCCTGAGCTCTATGATTACCAGCTTCACCTCTTTGAATTTTTACATTATGTTTACTCATCGTTACGTTAACGCTGCTCATAAATTCTTTTCCAGGATCGACTTTTAAACGTGCTGGCCAAGTTAATGAGCTACGTTTATAAATTTTATCAAACGCATTAACAACTTGAATAGCAGTTTTATCAGTTAACGGTTCTGCCGCTTTATATCTACTAGCTTCGTCTACAACCGTTAACGCGTACTTGTAAGTTCTTTTACCGATAACGTCATGAGGAAGAAACAATAGATCTGCTTGATGAACTTCATTTGGTTTTTCAAACGCACTGTTTGATGAAGTTGGTCTAGGAATATATTTAGGATAGGGCAAATAAGTTTGCCACAACGCTTGCTTTTTTAACCACTGTCTAACTGTTTTTACATTTATTTTTGTTTCTTTAGCTAGTTTATTGATTGCATCTTGGCCTTTGTAGTATCCTTTAGGACTATAATACACGTTAGATAACTTTCTCTCATCCATTTATAATACATTTTTTTAAAATATTTAATATAATACATTTTATTCAGAATTCATAACATTACTAGGCAAAATTCCTTGTTTAACTAGCCACATTTGCGTTACACCAGATAGTCCGATCGTAACGGTGAGTTTTAACCCGTCTTTTATATCCAATTTCCCTAAATCGGCCGGCTTCATTTTAAATATTTTCTCACCCAACATGCTGTATGAAACAACTAAAAGAGTCATAATGGCGCTGTGATAAGCTGAATTTGCGATTGTTTTCGTGTCCATTGTATTTATATTAATAATATATTAAATTTTTTATTCCATTTCAAAAACAACATTTGTTGTTGGTATAAGTTTAACATTTTCGTTAGGCTTTTCAAAAACAGTTGGTTTAACTTGTTCATTAGAGGTTATTGGCTTTTCGTTAGGCTTACGAAAACAGTAATAAACACCTAAACCCGCAACAAACAAAGCAATAGCGATATAGTAATAGTTGTTGTTATTAACTTGAACTGGCGTTTCACTCGTTGACGCTTGCGGTGTTGACACTTGCGTCGTTGTTGTTTTAGTCACACCTTTTTTTAATTCTTGTTTTTTCTTCTTATTTAGTTCAGCGAGTTTTTTACCAGCCGCGACTCTTTTTGGATTTTTTGGTTTAGTCGACATTTTTGTTATCGTCTTTGGTGATGCTTTCTCTCGTTTGTTTGTTGTAGTCACGCTCGTTTGCATCGTTGGTTGTGGTACAGTCTCTACAACTTGCGTCTGTTGTGGTTGTACATTCGTTTCCATTCCTTTTATTATCTATGCAAGATTCTTCTTTTCTCGCTGTCGCGGAGCGTTTTAAATGTTTTACCGTAATTAGAGTAGCACTGAGTGGAGCTACTAACATACCGTACTTGTAGTATATTTCACACGCCACGGTACTAAGCATGCTACTAATGAATGGGTCTTTTTCTAAATCTGTAATTAATTTGCCCTCGTTGTCAATTTCAAAACTATAACCGTACAAATCAACGCGATTTAAACCGAGTCCTAATAATTTAACGTATAACGTTAGAATAGCACTACCTAAACTTTGCGTTATGTCACGACCCAATTTGGTCTCATATTGCGTGTGTAACGCATCACGCTCTTCTGTACTCAATGACTCAATATCGTTAACGCTGTACTCTTTACCGAAAAACTTTTTAGAGTCTCCCCCCGCTACAACTGATAAAAGACGTTTATCTCGTAGCTTTTGTTTTAACATCTGCGTGTCGTCGTTAACATCTGAGTTTACCATAGATGGATTTTCATTCAATAATTTAGCAACTTCTTCCATTTATTATAAGTGACTATATTTAAAAAATAGTAAGATTAATGAGCAATTGCTCAACAACCTATAGTAATTGCTCAACGACCTATAGTAATTGCTCAACGACCTATAGTAATTGCTCAACGACCTATAGTAATTGCTCAGTAATTGCTCAACGACCTATAGTAATTGCTCAGTAATTGCTCAGTGACCTGTTAGTAATTGCTCAACGACCTATAGTAATTGCTCAACGACCTATAGGTCGTTTAGTAATTGCTCAACGACCTATAGTAATTGCTCAGTAATTGCTCAACGACCTATAGTAATTGCTCAACGACTTATTAGTAATTGCTCAGTAATTGCTCAACGACCTATTAGTAATTGCTCAACGACCTATAGTAATTGCTCAACGACCTATAGTAATTGCTCAGTAATTGCTCAACGACCTATAGTAATTGCTCAACGACCTTTAGTCACGTATCTCATAACTGGTAGGTTGATCCGTTTTTAAAATCAATTTTCGGTGTAAAACTTGTTTTAGTTGTTCGCGCGCTTGCTCTCGTAGTTCAGCCGTTGGTATAACATCGTTTTCTCGAAGACAATTTTTAAATGAATCTCTATCTTTACAATAAAATAAACACACCCATTTAAGTTGCTCTCTAAAGTCCTTCAATACGCTATTGTATTTTTGAGTAAGAATCCAACAACTATGTTTAACATGCCTTCCGCTAAAAGCTAATTGAGTAATCATACATTAATTGTTCTCATCGTATTTTTTATAATGCAACTGTTTACTAGCGCTACAATCGTCGATTATAAACAACGTTTCGTTTCCTTCTAGTACGTCGCTATATATTTTTATCGCTTTGTTTAACGTATAATCTTTTAGATCATCAACGAGCACTCGCTCATTGTTCCAAATCCATTTTCTATTTTGATACGCGTTATTGTTTTTTATGGTGGGACATAATATAACGATATTTTCGAAATGTTTTAAATATTCTTTTTGTAACAAGTCTAAAATAAATTCAGTTTTTCCACATCCCGTTTGGCCACAAATTAACGCAGCGTGTGGGTATTTAGGTAACATTTTCTTTTAATATCTGTCAAGATGTTTAATAATCGACGGATTCAAAACGTGAGTTTCTTATGTTTAGTTGCGCGTCCATGATAATAAAAGTATACATGTTTAGTACGCCCGCGGATTCGGCTTCTTTTTCAATTTGAATGGTAATTCCTTCGGATAAGTTTTGCACTCGTCTTCCGCTTCCATGTAATTTATTATCGGTACTCGTTCTTAAATCTAAAAATAAACCGTATCGATTTAAATAATAATTTGCTGTTTTGATGTTGGATAAATCTAGAGCTTGTACAACTTGTATAGCGTGTTGTTTTCTCGAATCACCAAAATATTTTGAAATCTCTTCCCATTGTTGATATCTTTTCATTCCGTGCGCGTAGAGTTGATTGGGAACGCCTTCGATGGTAATACTAACTTTGTCTATTTTCGGATTATAAAACCTGTTGCACTCTTGTATGCTGGGTTCTTTGAATAGAAACAATATTCCTTTCATACTTTTTGCTGGAGTATTTAAATTTATATTCCACATTGTATCTTTTTTGTTTAACGTTGTTACGCTCTGTCTCAGTACACGATCAAACAATATACTCATTCTATTGCTGTATTGATTTCTAATTGTTCTAGCGAGTTCCGGCATATGAACGACCTCAAATTCTAAAGAAATTCCACTTATAATATATTTAGCGTTGTCGTCGGTGCTTTTGATCACGTTCCTAAATTTATTAAACACGAGTTCGTAAGTCAATCGATCTCCGATACCCGATTGATAGTAGGGTTGATGATCGGCCAGCAATTCAAAATCGAGTGGAATGTGATATCTATTTTTATACGCGTCTGCGACAGCTGCATCTTTTCCTCCGTTACCACCTAAATCTTTATCGCTAGCGTCTATTCTTAATTTAGTCACGTTTGCATCTTCGATTCCTTGATACGCTAAATTTTCACGTTGATCTTTGGTCAGCCATTCGTCTTTAAAACAATTGAACACATCCGCGTCGTCTAAAGAAAATATTTCATTTCCTTCCATTTTAATAATTATATGTTTTACGATGGCTCTACCTATATTTTGTACCAACGTTCTATTTTCATCATCCGCGCTAACGAGTTCTATGTTGAAAGCTAATCGCGTTGTATTCGGAACGATGACGTCGTTCATTCCTAAATTTGGAAAACGAACCGTCAACAATTGATTTTCGTTTATGGTGCTCGGATTGTTTGTAATGACGACTTTTTGGCGCATTCCTTTTACACCTCGAGGTTCTCTTAATCTTCTGTATGGGTCGAGCGTATCTCCGTACGTATTATTAGTCATATTTAACGTTAGCAAATATAATAATTTTTTTATGTTTTTTTTTAAATAAACTATATTTACAAACTATAAAAGAAAATGGTATCTATAGCGATGATGGTTGGAGGCGCGGTAATCAACGCGTTGGCGTTTACCGGTAGCAATTTTTTATTTAGTAATTTACGTGGTAACGACGCAGAACGAGAACGAAAAAGACACGATTTAGCGTTAGAACATCTTTCGAAAGCTAGAGACGAATTTAGTAAAAAACGTTTAAAATATATAGATTATTTAAACGAAAAAATACAAAAAGAATCGGGCGCAATAAGAACGTTTAATAGTATCGACGAAGCGATGCAAGAATATTCGCGAGTAACTAACAAAAGAATAAATTTACCTCTCGATTTACATGACGAACCACAACTAGAAGATTTTTACGTTCCTAGCGAAGATCAAAAAACGCGAGAGATTGTATTTATCGTACTAGCAATGAGCGCTGTAGGATATGCAAGTTATAGATTGTTAAAAAAAGATAAAAAGTAATTATAAAATGGCGGAAGGAGGACGCGATCTTATGTTAGCAGATCCGTTATTACAAAATCTTGATGATGTAATGTTTGATGAAAATAATGAAGAATATGAGTTAAGTGATGAAGCTTATAATACGTCTTTAAGTAAAGAACTAGAAAGACAAAAAAGTTCAGATAGGTTAGAAAGATTACCCGATGCTACTATAAAGTTAAGAACGACAAATGGTGAACGAGTTGATGACTTTTATAGATTAGTAAAAGAACAAGGTTTGAAACTAAACAAAATACCAGATTGGGAAAATTTTCAAGTAACGAAAGAGGGTATATTCTATAACGATGGTGAAAATAAAAAAGTAAGGTTAACGCATGCGAAACAAAACAAAACCTTTCTTTCGTTAAATTCAATAGCTAATGAAGCGGCCAAAGCTGGCTATAGCCAGGTTAGATTCATGAGAGAACAATTGGGTATAAAAGACTGGAAAAGTATTAAAAAAGTTAAGATACAAAAAAATGCAGATGAAACTTTAAAAAAACTAGAAAGTCTATCAGTTAGGAAAAAAACAAGTCGAAAGTTACCAACACCACCATCATCACCAACACACGAAGAAGAACCGTTTTACAATGCTAGTGTTGATATCGAAATGGATGATCTAAGAGGTAAAAAAAAATTAGACACGATTGAAGAATTTATTAATTTTTTTGCGCAAAACGCAGAAACTCAAGATGAAAGAAATATACTCCGCGAATTAGGGGGTTACGCAGATCTTATGAAAACAGCGCAAGGACAAAAATTAAAATTTGAAGCAGAATTATACACACGTAACAAAGAATTAACCGCAATTAGAACTAGAATTGCTAACAACGACGAGGGAGATGAAAATGCGATAGATCAACTTGCACAACAAGAACAAGAATTATTAGATGAAATTGATACGATTAAAGAACAAATTAACAGGTTTGATTATGAAAATAGTAGTCAACTTAGTAGAATAAAAAAAACGTTACATAGAATAAAAAACATAGACAAAACGTTGTATGAAAGAATTAGAACTTTATTTAGAGAACAAGGTGTAACGATAGTCAGTTTATTAACGGCTTTTAGTATGACCATCGCTTTTATAATTGAAGCGTTCGGTAATGTTGTAAGTTCTGTTGTTCCAAAACCCACACCACCCGAACCCATTCCACCAACGCCCACACCAGAACCCGAACCCATTCCACCAACTCCAAAACCGAGTGGTGGTGTAAAAGAGTGGATACAAAAAACATTAAAAAATCTAGCGAATGTATTATCTAAACTGGGAGTGAAAGCTTTAGCCGCTTTACCGGCTATTATCGGCAGTATAGTAAGTTGGTTATTTAAAACAGCTTCCAGCATCGTCGCGTGGACAGCGGAACATTTATGGTTGGCGATAAGCGGAGTCGGAGTATTAGTTTTAGCTTATACGCAGAAAATGTTACAGTGATCCGCGTCAGCGTAACAATTCGTAAATCATAACACCTACACCGGTTAAAATCGCAAAACCAATTATTAAAGAATTTTTTTCTTCTTGATGTGTATCTTCTTTTATCGTATCTTCTAAAGAGTCTTCTTTTAACGTGGTTTCTAAAGAGTCTTTTTTAATCGTATCTTCTAAAGAGTCTTGCGTGTGCGCTAAACAATCGCTCATATTTTCATCTTCTACATGTTTCGTAATTGTTGGTAGTTGCGTTTGTAAAGGTAAAATAGGAGGAATAGTGGGTGTTGAATTTGTATCTAAATTTGAACCCAACGATAAATTACTCGTTGCGATTAATAGATTATTGTTGTATCCAGCGAATGTACCTATTCGTAAATTCATATCGCTAGGCATCATGTATAAATTTTCTCCTAAACAAAAGTTTAATTGACTGCGGGCGTATTGTAAAACATCCTGATATCGTTGAATACTAGACTGTAAATCAATGGGAGAGTCAATTTCGACATCTATTATATTTATAAATTCACGTTGCGCGTCTAAACCGGTGCCGCTTGATGAAAATGAGCTTTTTGCTTGCGTTTGAGCTCCTAAAATCGCGTAAACATACGTTCTTATTGAATCGTTAATTCGTTGCGTACCAATATCCGTAAAACCCCGAGATAGTCCCAAAGACAATATAAATTTAGTCCACGCCGTTTTAACGCTTTCAGATTGTAAAATGAAACCTACTCTAATGGTATGTTCTTTACGATTATGTACTCCATCGTCAAAATCCATTCTTTTTTCTTTCGCTTCAAAGTTTGACTTGAGATTGTTTAGAGAAACAAGGCCGGTGTTTGGATTTAAAATAGAATTGTCGTAGTTGTGTCCGGGTACGGGTTCGTATCCTCTTCTTCCGATTTGATGCCAATAATAAGCGGTACCTAATCCTTCAGTGTACGCATCGACGCGTTGTTTCCAATTGGTCAATGTTGACAAATGAAAGTCTTTACACAATCTAATATATGCGCTCGCGTCTATATTGTTGTCAAACGCGTTGTAAAAATTTTGGAATGATGTTGGACAACTCATTTCTTTGAGCAGTCGTCTAATTTGATAATAAACGTGAAATCTAAAAAAACTACGGATCATCATGTTTGAATGAAACAAATGCCCGTAGCTCACGCCGCATCTCGTTGTAGCGCAATACGTTGCAAAATTTATTTGATTTTGATAAAAAATTAACGGCTGATGATGCCAATCATTGACAACTTTTTGACTATTAACTTTGGGTAACTTGTAGTTGATAAAAACATTATCGAAATTTATGTTTAAAAAATCGTTCTCGTTAATGTAAATGCAGGTATGCAGGTATTCGATATTTGATCTTATCAATAAATCGATACCTCATGGACTGACGACCATGCCTTGCATAGTTAGGGGTAGATAGGGTCCTTAAACCTGTCGTAACAGGTAGCCTATCTAGTGATGGTGTCACGAAAAAAAAAAAAAAAAACACCTTGGGGGTAGGGGGTAGTGGGAGCCCGATAGCCCTGTAAGGCAATCCCCTAGTGCTGGTGACACGAACATAACACTTGGGTAGTGAGAGCCCATTAGCCTGGTAAGGCAATCTCCTAGTGATGGTGTTGCAAACAAAAACACCCCCAATTATGGGAAAATAATTGCATATGATCCTAATGTCCACTTCAAAAGTTACATACCGCATCGCTCGTCGCGCGGGTAACCAAGGAGCGCGTCCCTCAGTGAGACGCCAGGCTGGGGTCGAAAAATATGCTACTGGCTGTGACAGGTTGTCTCTGTCCTCCAAAAGTCCCATCAAGTCACACGAAACAATGTCCTCGGACCGAAGTTTCTCTAACAAGTCACGCTCAAAGCGAAAAAAATGCTGTCAAATTTGTTAAGATCAACATTTCAACACTCAATATACGAACCCTATCATGCGACATTAAATTTGCAAACTCTATCCAAGAAGCAAAAAAACTAAATCTTGACGTTCTTGCCTTACAAGAAGTCCGTCGTTGTGGCTCTGGTACCATTGAATTTGACTCTGATAGTTTACTAGGTTGGCAATTTGTCTGGAGTGGATATAAGTATAAGAGCAAGGATGGAGTAGATTTTATTTTGGCACCTCATGTGAAGTTGGTTGATACGCATATTCATCTTGAAGCGAGAATACTATCTGTTCGTGTTATCATTCATGGTTTGTTCCTAACTTTGACATGTTCTTGTGCCCCTACTGAGTGCAGTGTAGAGTCTGCAAAATCTCACTTTTATGGCAAACTCAGACAAGCTAACAACGATATGCTCAAATATAACCGCTTTAAATCCATTAACATGGGGGATTTCAATGCATCTATCGGAATGGATTCTAAAAATAGTGGTGCTTGGGACAATGTTTTAGGTTTTAACAACTCTTCCCAATTGGAAACCAATAGCAATGGTGAATCCTTTTTGAAATTTTGTTCAGAAAATAGGCTTAGAATCATCAATAGCATCTTCCGGACAAAGAGAATTCATAGGGAAACATGGGTCCATAAGCCAACAGGTAAAGCAAAACGCCTTGATTATATAACCACCAGGAAATATATATCAAGCTTTATCACATCTTGTAGAGCATATCGTAAAACTGCATCCATCTTTGACACAGATCACTATATGGTAACAATGACATTGAAATATCCTACATCAAACAAGAAACTTTTCAATCATTTTCTAAAAAGCAAACTCCTAAACCAAAGTTGAATGTATCTCTTCTGCGCGACAACAAAGACGCTGCTAAACTCTATTCAGATCAGCTAGACTCAAAACTCGGGTTAGAAGATATTCCAAATGACTTGGAACAAATAGCAGATGATATTACGGTAGCGATACAAGATTCGCTAGAAGCTGTTTGCCCAAAAATCATCCCTAATAAATCTTCTGAACCCTGGCAAGATCAAGAATTACAAAATCTAATGAGCAAGCTGCATAAAAATCCAAAAAATAGGGCTCTTCAAAAGCAAATTCGTAAGAAGAGAAAAACTTTAAAAGATCAATATTTTCATGAAAAAGCCGTTGCTATAAATACTGCAGCAGAGGCAAGACAAGTTGAGAAAGAATTTCAACTTGCTAAAACCAAATCTATGCACTCTACCACCTCAAAAATCACCATTTCAAATGAAAAGTTAATAAAGCATTTCAAAGAGCATTTTTCTGAAAAGGTTATTGACGTACCACCTGAGTTAGAACATCCAAATAGTTATGATTACTTGTTGGATACACAGGTTGAAGTGAATGAAGATCCACCTAACCTTGATGAAATTGCTGAAGTAGTTAAAACATTTAAGAATAACAAATCTGCTGGTACAGATAATCTTCACTGTGAAGGGCTGAAGTACCATTGTAGTAAGAATCTTCTTGTGTATTTAACTATGCTGACTTCTCTTGTATGGTCTCTAGTGGCTGTCCCAGAATCTTGGCTTGCTATGAAGGTAGTTTGTCTCTACAAAAAGGGTTTGAAGTCTCTAGCAGAAAAGTACCGGGCATTGTCTATTGGTTCAAATCTTAGTAAAATAGTTCCTCGTATAATTTTAAATAGGTTACAGGAAACCTATGAGCTGAATATTTCTGAATTTCAGTTTGGTTTTAGAAAAGGTCGGTCAACTGTGGATGCAATCTTTGTCAGCAAGAATGTTATACAAAAGCATGCTGGACCTCTTGTTTTGGTCTTTGTTGACTTAACAGCGGCATATGATTATATCCCTAGAGATTTTTTGTTTCGGGTTTTAGAACTACGCACTGGTGCCAAACTCCTATCTACATTCTCAGAAAATTATATGATGGTACAACTGCATGTATTTCTGGGACTAAAGTAAAATTTGATATTTTATCTGGTTGTCGACAAGGAGGCCTAGAAAGTCCAACACTGTTTAACTTCTATTTTGATTTTGTCTTGAAAGTGTGTGCAGAGGCTATTGACAGAAAGTATCCAGGTGGATGGGGTGTCTCGTTCGATTACCGTATTTCTAGCGAATGCACTAACCGGGAACAAAGAAAACCAAGAAAATGAATGGTATTGAAATAATAAGGTGGCTCTTGTATGCCGATGATTTGGTTTTATTTTGTATAAGCATTGCTGAAGCACAAGGAATTATGAATATAATGAACACAACTTGTAAACGTTTTGGATTAACAATTTCTTTCAAAAAACTAAAGTGATGCAATTTAATACATCTACGAGTGACATAAATATTGTCATTGATGGTACTGAACTTGGAAATGTGTCTGAATTTTGCTATCTTGGCCACACCATCTTCAATGATGGTAGAAATTCCACTGACCTAAGAATTGCAAAGGCTACAGCTAAATTTTATGAACTTAAGGGGGTTCTTTGTGACAGGGAAGTACGTATGTCCATTCGGACTAAAATCCTGGAAGCATGTGTTCGTCCTAGACTGACATATGCTACCCAATGCTGGAGGCCTAGTGAGAAAGAAATAAAAAGGATTGAAAGTAGTTGGTATGGTTTCAAGGCGAATGATTAAAGATGGTTTCCGTAGGAAACCTTCACTTGTAGAAGGTGAAGTTAATCATGCTCTTTACTTTGCTAATATAGATCTAGAGCGCATAACAAAAAGTCAACCACTTCGGAATTATATTAACTCCCAGTATCTGAAATACATAGCTCATACTTGTCGTAGGGAAAATACAAATTTGACCAAGCTTAGTTTATTTTTTATTCCTAGAGTCCCATACTATCGAGATCCCTGGATAGGTATCTCAAGACTTCTGGGTGATATTTCTATTGAGCAGATTAAAAGAGAAACACAGTCAAAGACTGGTTTCACCAGGCTCCTAGGAGTCCTGACTCATATGAAGCCTAAAGCTTCAAAATGAGGACCTAAACTGTACTGTACTGTATACTCGTTAGATCGCTAGCGTCAAAATCAAGAAACGGTTTAAAATCTCCAGATGTTGGATATGAATACGTAAAATTACTCTTGAATGATAATGGAAACGTCATTTATTATAACATTTAATAATAAAATGTATCATACATTCGAAATTGAAATCGGTAAAGAAGGCGGATCGGTTATGTTAAGCGACGCTATCGATAATCGACAAGGCAATCTCGATTATATTACACAGCGCAAACATTTGGGTGGGATATTACAACATACGTAAAAAAGAAAGAATAGTCTATCGCACAACCGGTGAAGACGACGTTGTAAATTTTATAGAACCCGGGCTTTACAACATTAACGAAATTGTTGAGGTTATAACGCGAGATAAGCCTTGGATCACTTTTTACGATTGATAAAAAACCGGTGTTTTCTTTGTTTAAAATAACTCAAGCTAACAAGTCTGTTAAATTTACTAGCGGGTTGGCTAATTTGTTGGGGTTTCACAACGAATTTCTAACTGTGGGAATACAACAACAAAATCGACGTACAACTTTTAAAATTTTATACATTCATTGCGATCAAATTTCTACGACCAATAATTATTTCAACGGTAAACCTTGCACTATTTTAAACGCTTTTCCTTTGCAAGACGCGTCGTTTGGCGAAAGCATGTATATGCAATATACAAATCCGCCGATGAAAAAATTACGAGTCGGCACTTTTAACGAGTTGAGTTTTCGAGTTAGAGATAGCAAAAGTAGAGACGTACATAATCACGGTTTCCCCATTATTTTAAATATAGAGATAATATAAATGGCGAGTATTTACGGACCCAGTCGTATAACGGCCGCTAGCGTTGGAGTTAGCGACGGAGCACCAAAGAAAGGCGATGTAGGCGAAATTTACGAACATCACGGATATCTAAACAGAGATGAAATTTTACAGCGAGGAGTTTTAATTGAAAAATTCGACGCCGTACTCGGATGGCATGATACGTTTAAACAACCCTTTTTCTTGTTTACGGTCGCGCCTACGTATTGCAGCATTTTTACGCAGTTTATAAAAACTAATAGTTTTGCTACGCATTCAGCGACGCGTGATTACGCTCCCAACATTTATTATATTCCTTCTCCGCAACGAGATGTAAAATTTCATTTTCTCGATCATGAAATTCAACATTTAAAATACGAAATGTGTTTTAAAATGCGAAACGTTAGAAATGTTTTTGTCGAAGCTAGTTTTTTCGGATCGCTAAATTCAAAAATCTGTTATAATATTAAAATGAAAAGTTTACCATCAAATTAAATAATTTTATACTATAAATATGGCGAGTATTTACGGACCCAGTCGAAAAAACGAGCTCGAACAAAGTTCACTCTCACAAAGCAACGCTCACACTCATGAAAAAAGCAAAATTATAGAAAAAAGTGGATATATAGAACGTTCTGTTTTGCAAAGCAAAACGCTTTATAATTTAGATGATAAAATTTATTTTGTTTGGGGAGTTAGATATGGGCCGGGTTTTTATTCCTTTGTGCCAATAACTGATTGTACAACTTTTGTAAAATCAGTTATTGGTGAAAACGTTTTTCAACGAGTTGAGAAACGTGAAATTTTATTGGGTGGTGGCCGTAGCTTCTTTTTTTTCACCACCAATGATAACGATAGATTTTACATAAATGATCCCAATTATGTAGAATGCAGCATTTGCTTAAAAATAAACCAACCCAACTACAACAGAAAATTTCTAATTCATTTAAAGTTTTTAGGCTCTTTAGAAACTAGAATCTGTTACGAGATCAAAATTATTTCTTTATCGTAAAATTTAAAAAAATTATAATCTTTTTCTATTAACAAAAATGAGTGTGCATACAGAATCAACGAATGTACTTTATCCAAATTTAACAGTTTTAACGAATGACTCTACCTCAGAGAGCGCTAAATCATTTCGATTGCAAAAAATCGACGATATTCAAAAAGAATTACGAATCGAAATAAACGAACGCGAAGCCACGTATAAAAAATATAATAAAATCATCAACGTTTGTAATATTGTAGAAACTCTCGCAGAAATGGGTTGTATGGGGGCAGGAGCCATCGGAATAGCCAGTATCGCCACAGTCGTATCGTCGCCGGTGGGATTCGCTTTAGAAGGTTTAGCTTTGGGGTTGGGTAGTGCGGCGGTTGTCATCAGATTTGCGAAAAATAAATTGCTTAAAAAAGCTAAAAAACATGATGAAATACAAATTTTAGCAATGAGTAAACTCAACACGATCGAAAACCACGTTAGTAAAGCCATCGAAGACGGTTACATCAGTCAAGAAGAATTTGTGCTCATATGCGAAGAGCGAGATAAATATTATAAAATGAAAGAAAAAATCCGTAATGCACCAACGTTTAAACCAGCGAGTTTATCGTCAAAAACAGAGGTTAAACCTATCGATGCAACTGCAGAAAAAAAAATTCTTATAGAAAAACGTTTGAGTTTAAAGTGAGCGTAAATAAATATTATTATAATGTAGAGGATCAAAAACTCGCTTGCAAATAGCGGAGCGAGTAACAATGTGTAGGCCACCACCGTACAATTTAAATTTTTAGTACAATGTTTATAATTAGTTCTAAATGCCAAAAAATAGTTTCTTTATTTATTTCGTTTATACTCTTGTACTCGTTGTAATACGAGTCGATGTAGCGCATGTCTAAACCATGTTATTGTGTAGCGCATGTCTATACCAGCTAAATTTCTAGATTTAAACAACTCTGACGCTGGAACTAATTTTTCTCGCACGATTATAATCAATTGTTGTGCGGGAATGTTTTTAATATAATATTCTAAAAATATAAAATCATGTGAATTTGAACAAAACGATTTCAAATCACTAATAAGATTGAGTATACACGTTCGTAATAGTTCGCCCATATTGATATTACTCAACATTATTTTAAAAAGTTTTATTTTTTTTCCAACAACTCTACCATTACTAAATTAAACAACCGTATAGCTTTTTTGTTCATTTGGTAAGAAGTTTTTACTTTTAATGCTCTTGCGCAGTTTGCGCAAAGACCCGTCGTTGTTTTTGTACCTTTTTTACAATTTTTACACTCTACCGGAGAGGTTTTTCCTTTTTTAATTTTAAACTGATGAAAAGCGCAATAGTGTACGTTGGGCGAACTACGCACGCAACATTTGTACGTTTTACCAACTATTAACCATCTGCAAGGAACGATTATTTTCTGCATACTCTTTTATTACTTGTCTAGATAATATTTTTAGTTTACGATACTCGTACTCTACTTTATCACCGTCATTGATAACCTTTTGCGCTTCTATTAAAAAGTTATCAATAATATCAAACTCTTGCGGGAGACTGCCATTGTAGCGCCAATATGTATTTATAAGTTTTCTCTCTCGTCGCATTTGTTATTGTTTTTTATAATGTTTTTTCATTCATTAAAATACTTTTGTTATCGTTATCATCTATTAAAAAACTTTCGTTATCGTTATCATCTATTTAAAAAACTTTCGTCTTTAATATAAGCTGTAATTTTTCCTAAATTGCTTACTAACGCCGCAATTTTTAATGAAGCTTTTTCATTCTTGGGCGCAAAAAATTGTACTTCTTTGTTTAAAGGTGACAATTTCAATAGAGCTTTAAATATAGTCGAATCAAAAGTAGCTGAATAAGTAAGCAGCTGCTTTTTATGTACTTCACCAAATTCAAAACATGTACCGTAAACACAATTGTCATCATTTGAAAAGCTAATGTATTCTAGATTGCTCATGCTAATAGTGAGTGTTGAGTTTGCACGGAACAATTTTTTAAGTTTTGAAAAATCGCTACTTTCAACCATGTAAGGACAGTAATAATCATCGTCAATAGGGTGTTTTATTACTGATGGGCTAACAACGTAAATATTTACGTTATTAGTTTCTCGTTTTTTAACGTCGCATGTTTCGATAAACAACTGTTCTTTTTTAACATAAACGGTTATTGGAACTTTTCGTTTAATACTACGAGTAATTTTTTGTAAAATTTTTAAATTTATTGAAAAATCAATTGGGTTTTCACATTTAAATTCTGAAAAGTTTTCTTTGTTCAATGATACTTTTACTAATATTCTTTCAGATAAATCCATCTCGCTATAATAAAACCCCGTTTCATCTACCTTAAAATGAGCTTTGGGTTTGATACCTATTAAAACATCTATTAAAATTTTAAACACATAACCCACTTCGATTTAAAAAAAAAATCGTATTCGTACTCTTTTTTTGGTTCGTGTTCAACTTTGTATTCTAAAATTTTTGATTTATCTAATATTTCACGCTTTATGTTGTTGTCCCAATCTGGGGGTGTAAGTATTTGGTATCCTTTCGGTTGTGATTCATATTCATTAGTACTTTCGTTGTATTTTAAAAAATTTGAAAAATCTAATACTTCGCGTTTTATGTTGTTGTGCAAAACGTTAGATTTTTCATCGTTCGATTTAGAAAACATTTCTTCATATTGGTTATCAAAACTATTTGTTGTCTCTACATTCCATTTCGACAAAAATTGTTGTTGAGTTTGCATTCTCTGTAATCAATATATATTTTGAAAATAAAAACGCAAAAAACAAATTTAAAAAACGTGAAATATCTAGATGATACCTAAAACTGCTGCAAAACTGCTTGTCAAAACCCCCCTACCACTACCCAGAGAATTTGTCCAAAAAAGGGTATTTTAAAATTGTTAGTTTTTAGACTTTTCAAAAACTCCCTACTACTACCCAGAGAATTTGACTAAAAATGATTTTTTAAAGCAGGTGGTCTAGGACCCCCATCTAACATACTACTACATTAGACCGTTGGTTATCTGCCATGGAATGTGAATGATTGGAGATTTATTGCTAGCAACAAGCATTGGTCAAAATAAAACACAAGAACTTTCTAGTTCGAACTGCCAGACGTACCAGCCTAGAAATGTACTGATTGAACTTTCCAGTGTACTACCGGCTTGCACCAACTATCCTGTTTGTATCTGGAGTTGAATTTAAAACTACTTAAATAAATCTTGATTGCGTAATCATTCAAAACTAAAACATTGTTGCCACTGTGTTTCGATCCCAGGTCTCCTGCACCGAAACCCAGTACCACTGGATTGCGCCAAGATTCCTCTTGGTACATGTAATTGAATTTAATACTAGTATAAATAAAACAGGATTGCGTAATTATTTAAAATTAAAGAAATGGCGCCACTGGGTTTCGAACCCGGTTCTTTTTTTTAACCCGGTTCGCCTGGACCGCAGTAGATTGCGCCACGCAGTAGATTGCGCCACGCAGTAGATTGCGCCACCAATCCTCTGGGTAAATGGTGATGAAGTTAATACTACTTATAAATAAAATGTGATTGCTTAATTTTTTTTTTAATATATCAAACCAGTGTACTAACGGCTTGCGCCACCTATGTTGTTGGAATCTGGTGTTGTATTTTAAATTACTTAAATAAATCGTGATTGTGTAACCATTGAAAATTAAAAAGAAAAGCGTCATGACACTGTTGGAACCAGAGTCAGCTGTACCAAGGTCTTGCGCCTTAACCATTAAACTGTTGCTTCATCTTATATTTAATAGGAATGATTGGAGATTCAATGAAGACAACAACCATTGGTCAAACAAATAAAAATAAAAAAAGGTCACGAGCAGGATTCCATAAAAGTGGAACTGTTTGCGATTGATCAAACCAGTGCACTAGTGACTTACGCGACCGATTCGTGTTGCGTTCAATTTAATATATTGAAATTTATGAATGGTAATTACGCAAAAGAGAAAACGGAGGTCCACAAAAGACAACTGCGGGATTCGAACTGATGCTCTTTCACCCTGCAGCTGAAACCCAACATGCTATCAATTGGGCCGCCGAATCACTCTCACATGTGCAACGTTATGTAATGAAATCGCGTAAATAATGATCATGGGTAAAACTTTATTAACTAATGCGTAATTAACTTAAATGTATTCTGCTCCAGGCAAGATTTGATTTAGATAGATTGTGCATAAGGGCCTTCTTCGATTATAAATATGATAATTG
The DNA here is from genome assembly GCA_029582265.1 of Zoroaster sp. YZ-2022. Classification (NCBI taxonomy): domain Eukaryota; kingdom Metazoa; phylum Echinodermata; class Asteroidea; order Forcipulatida; family Zoroasteridae; genus Zoroaster; species Zoroaster sp. YZ-2022. The sequence continues at coordinate 14,130,750 of CM055826.1, forward strand.
TTTTGAGAACAAATAACTACACAACTATCCTCGAGCCTCAATTTTTGTAAAATAGTAAAACGATTTTACCATTGTTACTGCTATCTCTTGTCTGTGTTTTTTAAAAAGAATAATATGTCAAACATATTCAATAATTATCTGATTTGTTTCAAAATAAATCATACCACAGTATTCATTGGACATCGCTATAATATGGGACGGTTCCGGTGAAGTTTTCCGTGAATTTCCAACCAGCGTGATTGTGACACAGGCCGTGCCGTCAAACACAGCAGAGTGTCCCACTAGTGGACGGCACTCTCAGGATATCTCCCGTATAATAGGCCTACCTTTTGAACTACAATATCTGAAGTAGATTTTAGCTTTGGCCGGGAGGTTGAGTAGTGGACCTTTGGGGTTTAAATGGGGTTGTTAATGGGGTGATGAAGGCTTCAGGTGGGGCGGTGGCGGTGTTTGGCATGTTTTATATGAGCAGAATGTTGTTTCTTTTTGTGCATTTTTAACAGGGATGGGAAAACCAATTCATCTATTTCCATTCAGCTTAATTGTCGATCGGGGGAGGGGTAGGGATTCAGGATAACAAGCAACTCATATTCGTCTCGTGAAAGGGTCAAGCCCTTTTTGGTTATACACCTGATTGTATCCACCAGAAACCGTAAGACGATGGAGGAAGTTGGGAACGGGGACAGGAGGATTCATCGCTAGAGTCACCAGCGCTGGGAGTTCCAATTATCAAATTTGCTTTGAATACATTCGGTTGATGTGGACTTCGACATGACAGAGTAAATTCTTCATTCCGGTTATGTCAGTTATTCTTCCCATTCTAAAATTATTATAATGAATGTATATACATCTGTACTTCACGATCAAGAAGTCAAGAAATATGTACAGAAACCAACGTATAAATTTTGCAGATAATTTCATTGTGTTTTTAACGAGAAAATAGTGAAAACGCATTAAGATTTTTCTTTAAAAAGTCCCCATATGCAACTTCGTGTACAATCTTTGAAAATTTAATGAATTATTCTTCAAACTATGAAGCATCCAAATCAACTTGATGCCATTTTTTTCTACCACCGGAATGATGTTTTTTTCGAGGTATTTTTCGAACTAAAACGCAGACGACGAAACGAATATTAACGAAAAGCCTACACATTTTCCGTATAATGGAAATTAAATGTAACTTGAGATACACTGTTTTGCCATAAAAGTATTAGAAATATGATTTGGTTAAATATTCAGCAAAAGAATGTAAGTGCATGAAATTTATCATATTACAAAAACGATCCAAGGATTTGTGCCCAAAATTTGCAGGAATGTTGACTAAAATGATCTCCATGTTCATGCTTTATTCCAATTCCAACAGAGTCAAGTGTCCAAAAAGGCACGTGTTCAAACTTTAAACTCAATTTTCTCAAAATGTAATTTTTCGAGTTAGGCTGTTTTGCCATATAAGGGCCGCACCTCCCTCAACGAGAGACTTGATAGTATTCAATACCAAGCTCTGAAACATGTGCAGGAGTTATTTGTAGTACAGCACTAGCTTATCTTCAAATCGAGTGTGGCGACCCCCCACCCCTCCCCAATTGCGTCGCCAATTATTATGCAACTTATATGGAATTAAAATTAATACACACCTCTTACACCCTAATAAATGCTTGCAAGAAGATAACTGGCAAAACAATATTATGCAACAAAATGGACTAATAGTACCGGACCCCTTAGTTTGTGATATTCGTCATATTAAAACACAGCATGGCATAATGTATTATCTAAACATTCACGTCATACGTCAACAATTG
>CM055826.1:14133048-14174468 GCA_029582265.1 Zoroaster sp. YZ-2022
ATCTCGGGGGCTTCGACCATGAATTTTTGATTTGGGGAAAATTTGTTTTGCCAGATGGTTTATCTGGGAAGCGTCCTGGGATTTTGAAGAGGATCGGGTAAGGCGTTGAGACTAATCTCCCATTTCTTTTCCTTTGATGAAAAAAATTTTTGGAAACCCAACACAAGGGAAAAGATTTCAAAATTTTGACTCCCCTTTGGGAAAAAGCCCCGTAATCCTTTTGCTGTTGCCAGTTTCAAATTGATCATCGATGACTATCATATTGTTCCTGGATCGATGTATTTTGGGGGTCATCGGGAATACCTTCCACACTTTTATATCACAACCACGTTTGCCAAATGAGCGAAAACATGTTAAACCTTCCGTAGCACCCCCAAAATGTTGTCTGGTAAAGGGGTTCTTTGCCCTTTTTTCATCCGCTGGAACCAGCAAACGTTTTGAACTGATTTTGCCTGGGCCGGTTGGTCCGCTATCACACAAGGGGATGTTTCATTTGCGGGTTCATAGTATAAAATGAATAAGAGGGTTTTTTTTTTTATTGGCCCGGGTGACGTCAAAAAAAAATTACGGAAAATTCCCCACCCTCTGCCCCCTTGTACAAAACCCATAGGAGTTACCCCACCCCCCACCCCACTTGCTTACCACCACCACAAAGTGCCTGCGCCACCATATTGCTCCAGTGCACTGTGGGGGGATGAGTTGGTTAAAACGGGGACAAAATCACTGCAGACTAAACTGCAGTTTGCACCCCATAATGTTGGAAGGTTTGGGGCACATATACTACTATAATAAGAAAATTATTTCTTGATGAGATAATATTTTTTTAATTTTTTTAAATTTATGCTCGACCGACACCCCAATTTATAATCATCATTATTGTGGATTTGTCCAGGGTTTTTTGACTTTTGACCATAATGCTTAATTTTTTTTTTAAATACGTTTAAATTTCAAACCCTTTTTAGAGGAAAAATGCTTAAAGACTAAAATAGGGTTTTGTCGCAGGGGATGGGAAACAGCTGAAATTCCTCCATTTAGTAGTTTTCGGGGAAAAATCAATTATTTTTTAATTATAAAATTTTTAAAATTTTTAACCGTTTTTTAAAAATTCTAAAATTTAATTTTTTATAGTACGAAAAAACGTCAATTTTCTGAAAACCCCCTTTTCTCCTCCATTGACTTTGTCCCAAAACGGGGCGTTTTTTTTACCTTTTTGTCCAAAACCCAGCTGCCAAAATTTCATTGCACCACAATTCCGAAAATTTATTGTTACGCGTAACATTGTGGTTTCATTGGCAACCTGATTAATATTTAACCCAATCAAACGTTGTTACTTGAACGAAGGGAAATGGAGGGGGAAAATTATTTGGAAGAACTTAGAATCAACTCTGTCTGTTTTTTTGAGGATGTAAACCAGCCAAAGTCTGTGGAGCACGTGGGTCTAAAAAGGGAAGAAGTATTTTGGAAATCAGTGTAAAACCCCCCCCCCACGAGGGAAACTCGTCTTTTCGAACCCAAAAATAATTCAACAGAACCAACAATACAAAATTAAGTATTTCCCATTTGGATCAAAATTTTCTTTATAATAAAAAAAGTACAAAGATATTTTACAGGAAAACTGAGAACCGTTTATAAAATCCAAAATATAATAGTCCCTATAATAAAGAAATATATATCAGCCCCATCCAACCAAATTCGGCAAGACTGTAAAAATTTCCCCTGTTTTTTTTTAATGTAAAGAATGAGTTTTCTTTAATCTTCCACTATGAGGGGTTGGGGGAGACGAGCCCCAGTATCGATGATTAGACATTCTCGCCCTAAATTATAAACATGCATAAATTAGGGGGCGTGCCCCACCCCCCCTTTTATTTGGTTTTTTTACCATTTTGACTGTGAAATAAACTTGCGACAATAAAATTTTTCAAAACGTGGTGACGTCCTATCCAAAGTGTACCTTGAATACACCAAAAGTTCAATTTTTGGTACTATAGGTTTACTTATGGGGATAGGTCTACGTATAACAAACATATCCTATAAACAAACCCTGTTCTGTGGATGGACATTTTAAATTTTTTGTTCAAAAACCCTTAATGTTAAATTTTAAACCCAGAACTTTTTTGTGTAAATTATTTGGTATCAATCCCCCTAAAATTTTTTTCGTCTGAGGTTTTAAAAAAAAAAAAAAATTAAATTATTTCAAAAATTTTCCGGGTTTAATTTGGAAAAGAGCATTTTTTTCCTTTAATTCCGCATTAGAATAAGCAGATTTTCAAATGCATTTTCCTTTTTTTCGGGAACGCTCCTTTGAAGTTTGTAATTAAAAAGACGCTTTTCTGGGGCCGTCTAAAATTCCGTGACCCCCTGATTTTTTACCCCCTTTTTTACTCATTCTAACAGTTGTAAGATTTGAGACACAGTTACAATAAATGTTCAAGTGAATAACAACAACATTCATTTAAATTTACGGAATTAAAAGTCAAGGCATTTGGACTTCAAATGGTGCATTAAGTGTTCAAATAATTTTTACGACGGGTTTTTTTTTTCTTACAAAACAGACTTTAAATTTTTTAAGGGTTTTTTTTCGGTTTTTGTTGGCAACAATTATTAGAATTAAATGTCAACAATAATAAACGGATGACAGCCCAATAAGCCTTATGGGAATTGAGACGCAAAAATTTAAAGGGGAGTGGGGTTTTGGGAAATAAAAAAACCACAAAAAAAATATGTTTGTGCCAAAGTCAATGGAGGAGGGTGGTGGAAAAAATGTTTTACGTATTATGGGAAAATTATTAAAAAAATTTAAAGTTAAATTACAAAAGAACTTTTGTATAATTAAAAAAGATTTTTTTTTTTTCAGAAACCACGCAAGGAGGATTTTCAGCGATTTCGGATTGACGGTGTTCTAATTTGCTTGTCGCACTGTACTTTTAAAACTCGATCACTACTAACACCGAGAAGCTTTTTGGTTCGGTTTTTATATAAACTATTAACCCGAGGAGATTAAAATAGGCAAGTTTTATTCAGATCTGATGGGCGGGATCCGTGTCCCAATCTACGATGGGGGAACGATGCAAATTCAGACGGCCCCAAAAAGTAATAAGATAATATTTTTTGAGTGATAATAGTTTTTGTCTGAACAAATTTTGTTTTAATTTTTTTTTTTTGGAAAATGGGTTTTTTTTTTTTGGTTTTTTTTTTTTTGGCAGAAATTTTTGTATTTATTTGTGTGTGGGGTTTTTGGTGTGTGTGTGTGTGTTGCGTTAAGCTATACAGCTTTTTTTAATTAAATCAATCCCCTTAACACGGGAAAAAAATATTTACAATGAACTTATAAAAGGGGAAAAATTATGTATAAAAGAAACACAATTTACAATAATGAACCCTTTTAAAATTTAAAAAAATAAAAAAAAAAATAAGTCATTTTGGGTCCAAAAAATAAATTAACAACAAAAAACCCAATATAAAAAAAATTGATTTGCTGGAAATCATATAAAGAATAAGTACAAAAAAAAAAAAATAATTATGGGGGGATATTTAATACCATAAAAACATGAAATAATTATTTTAAAAAAATTTTTTTTCCCATTTCAAAGGGGTTACAATGGCTTTTTTTACAGGTCAGTGAAAGATTCTGTTGTTAGCCCGTTACTTTTCAAAAAGGAAAATTTTTGTTTAATTTATTTTTATATTTCATGACAACATTGTATCCTTTTTTGGGACACATTCTCAAAAACGACCCCATCTAAAAACCATATTTCCCTGATCATTTTACTAACTAATAAGGCATCGAGTTTCCATTTTTCCCCCAATATTCTAGCACAGTCTTTCAAATAATAATTTATTTTTCCCCATTCCTTTTTAGTAATGATTCAACATAAACCAGGCTTTTGGTTTTTCAAATTGAATAGATTTAATTGTTTCTGGTTCGCTGTCACAAAAGGGGGAAAATGTCATTGGCAGTAATTTTCATTTTATGAAGAAGGCTTTTTGTGGAAGGATCCTGTGTTTTATTTTTAAACCAGAGGTCTTTTTTCCCATTATCAAGTAATTTATTGCTATGATTTTTTTTCCAAACTGTTTTCCTTTTTGTACGGTAAAAAAATTGCCATTTCTCTTGAACGGGCCCGGAATAACAACTTTTTCATAATAGCACTATGATAATTTTTTTTAACAGTTGTTACAGATGGGAAATTTTTCAATTTTTGGTTTTTGTTTCCAAAACTAAAGTGGACAAGGGATTCATGGGCCCACTTGAATAAAATCAATTTTAATTTTTCCCCTTTTAATTTGGATGAAAAGCCCCCCGGGATGATGTAATGTGTTCATCGACTAGCTATACCCCTATGACGATTATTTTCCCATTAGTGATAACGTTTTTAAAAATATAAAAAGCTGCTTTGAGAACAGGACTTTTCCCAGGGGTTTTTTCCCCGGTGACAATATCTTTTACTCCACAGTGGTATATTGTGGGTTTCCTGAACACAAGAGTACGGGGGTGTGTTTTCCCCTTGCTTCTTTAAGTGATGTTATGGGTCAATGTAAAAGGGGTTGTTTGTCGTATACCCTGAAATTTTTGGGAAAATATACCATTTATTTTTTGGTCCCCACTAATTTTTGCAAATCCAATAAAAAAATTTTTCCACTGGCCGTCTGAAAATAACCGCAACCTTTTAATTTTTTCAAACATTAATTTTACGTCTAATATCAAAACTAGTCCTTTCCCCCATACCCTTCAGGTAAAATTAGTATTTTTTTTGGTTTTTGCCGGGTTTTTTCCTTTCCCAGTGGGTTCAGATGATATGATTCTTTTTTTTAACCCAAAATCAGAGATAGGGAGAATACCCCAAAAGAAATTTTAAACCCAGCCCCAACCGATTTAAAAACCCTGCTTTTCCATAAAAAGTAAATTTTTACTTTTTTAGACCATCTATCAATTTCCCTGCATTTTATTTACTCTAGGACCCCAGTTGTCTTTAAAGTAACTTCATGCCCGAAATAAATTCAAAATTTTTAAATTTTTGTCATTAGTCCGGAAAAATTACAGGGTTTTTTCTTGTGGGGATCCCCCTTTTCCCCAAACCCAGAGCCCATATTTAATCACATTAATTTTAGATCCCTCCCCCACATAGCTATTTAAAAAATTATGGACAACATTAAATTCATTATCCTTAGTAATAAAGATAGTGTTCATTTTGGTTTTGCACCAACTTTATACTGGTGAAATATCTGGCGGTTTAAAAATTTTTAAAACCTTTTGTTGTTTTTATAAGAAAAGCTAACCCCTCTGCAAAAATTAAAAAAGAAGTGGTGATAATACATCCTTTGTCTAATTCCTCGTTTTATACTAATAGGAAACCAATGAAGTTTTTAAAATAATACAACTCACAGGATTATTTTTATAAATAATTTAATCCACTGGATTATTTTGTCTGGTATCCCCATTTTAAATTTTAAACTAAAAAGATAAGTCCAATTGATTCTATCAAAGGCCTTCTCTTGATCAATACAAATAAAACTCCCTCACAATTTTCCAGTTAATATAATCAATGGTATCTCTAAGAATCATGTTTATCGGATATTTTATTTGCCCCCCACTTGTCTTTTCCTTTCCAATGAAAAAGACAAAATTAGACAATTCTGTTTGTTATAATTTTAGAGGATCTTATAATCCACTGAAAGGAGCCCAATTTTGGTCCCCAATTAGTAAGTTCTGTTCTATCACCTTTTTTTTTAAAAATTAATCCCCGAGCTATATTCATATTTTTGGGGAAGTAAATTATGAACAATACTTTCCTTTAAACCCTTTGGGAAAGGTCTTTTTTTAGAATACCCCAATGGGGAAAGAAAAAAATTAAAAGTTAATCCGTCTACCCCGGAGACTTTTTCCCTTTTTCATTTGCTTCAGTCATATCAAGTTTTAAACAGGGGCTTTTTTTCAAATCATAAAAAAAGTGTTTTCCCAAAAGCTTTTGTTTCTTTTTAGAGGGACCCTCATTCATGTGAAGGATCGAAAATCTTCATGTTTATAAAAATTTGGTGAAAAACTTTAAAAGAGTCGGGGATATTTCTGTTGTTCAACATAATTGTTTTTACTGGTTTGTAATTTTCATTTATTGCTGGTAATTTGTTTTTTTTCGAGGCCCAAGTAGTTTTTTTAGAAGGTTTCTCATCATTTTTGGGATTTTTCACCCGGATTTTAGCTTTTTCCCAAATGTTTAATTTTAATTTTTTTTAATTTCTATCTTCAACTTGGCGAATATCGTCGGGGTTGGGTTAGGACTACTCATGGGGGTTTCATCCCTTTTTTTGTAAATATTTGTTTTTTTTTTTCAAATTTTTTTTCCGTCCCAAATCCTTGAAAACCCCTTTAATTTGTTTTTACCCCTCCCCACCATATTAATAATGTGGGATAACCAGTTTTTTTAGTTTTCCAGAAAACCCCAAAAAGTTGATTATTCTGAAGTTTAAATCCTCATCTTTTAAGATACTATTGTTACATACCCAAATTCCAGGTCCTATGGGTTTGTTATATTGATAAGTTTTAAATAAATTATTTCATGGTCTGAAAGACCAGTTGGATTAGTGCCGATTTTGTTCAACAATATTGAGTAATTCAGGGGTAATTAAAAAATAGTCAATTCTACTTGGTTTATCGAGCCCTTTTTCGGTAAAAAATTGTGCCCCGGGTTTTCATTATGGATTTTCGCCAAACATCTTTCAGACCATGTTTTTTTAAAGATATTAAAAAAAAGTAAATTTTTCTTCTATCATAAACGGCTGTTTTATCAAGATGACAATTGAAAACACCCCATAATAATATTATTATTTCTTTAACATATCATCGATATTTTTTTTTTAAAAAATTAAAAAATTCATTAATTTGGTTTGGGGGGGTGACTGAAATCAAAATAATTTGTTTTCACCCCCGACAAAATCCCTTTAAACCTTCCTTCCCGATCTTTTCAAAATTGTCATAAAGGTTTTTTAGAAAAATTTAAAAAACCCCCTTTTGAAGCTCTATTCCCATGGTTTTTTAATTTTCCCCTTTCCAAAGTTTACCCAAAGGGGTATTCATCAGTTTTCACTATGAGTTTTTGCAAAACAAAAATTTCCTTTCGGTTAAAGTAATTAAAAAAGTTTTCGTTTAGTTTGGGCTCGTAAACCGTTTGTGGGAAACGAGGGGATTGAGAAGAACCACTGAGAGCCATTACTACTAAAAATATATTTTGAATGTTGTGAAATGATTGGGAAAGGGAAAAAAAACCTTTGTTGACCTGCCTGTCCCCGACCTCGCTCTTTGGGGTTTTCGGATTGTCCTGGGGTTTTTTGGCTGTTCTTGGGTTTATTTTGCAACCCCGCTCCCCTTTTTGTGTTAAACGTTGGGCCCCCCCTCCCCCAGTACTTAAATTTGCTCTTCGTCGTTCTTTATTTGGTTCAATTATCTCCTTTTCCGGGTCTTGTCTCTTTTTTTCCCTGTCTTTTTCCCATCGTCATCCTCTTTGGCTGTTTCCCGGGCTGATCCTGTGTCTTCCCGATTTCCTCTTTTGTGATTGGGTTTTTCGTTTTCATCCCAAAAAACCCACTGGGCTTTTGTCCCCCTTTTTGCCCAGTTGCTTTTTGTTTCAGGGGGGTCATCTTGTTTTTTTTGAGGGAGTTTTTATCTTCATCTGTCGTGGTAGTGACTGCCAAGGATTGCCGTAGCTTTTTTTTGGGATTACGGGTTTTTCGGTGTTTTTTCCCGTGGTGTATTATCTTCGTTAGCCCGGTTTTTGGCGTTGTTATTTTTTCCCCATTCCTGGGTTTTTCCCCGTCTCAGGGGTCTTGGTGGGTTATTTCCATAGTTGGTGGTATTCCCTTTATCTTTTACTGTTGTTGTTAGTTGCTTCAATTTCCACCATTGAAACGGTGTCTTTCATCATCATGTGCATCTTGTGGTTCTGTTTATCGTGAAGGGCGTTTTTATGGTTTTTCCCGCCACAACCAGCAGCGTCCCCGCTTGGGGGGAGTCTCTAGCAAAATGGTTGGGCTTTGGCAGATTTTGCAGGTTTTTGTCCCTTTTTCTGACGGGGGGTGAAACCCCCCCGATGAAACTTTTACAACAAAAAAAAGATTTAAACGTTCAATTCATTTTTGGGGTTAAGGAAAATAAACTTTTTTTAGACACTGAACAAAAAACAATTTGTCAAGGATTAGTAATAAATTAAAAAATTAAATTAATAAAAAAGCTGGCCCACTGTTTTAATCATCAGATTGCACGGGTCACACAATTTTTGTGGGTTTTTAACGGATTGAGGGGGGCAGTTTGATTGGCCAACCGGGGGGTCAATCAGAATCAAACGCTTTTAAAATACTTTTTTCAGTTTCGACATCCCAATTTCAAAAATTTTTTTTTTTCCAATGATAATTTTCTTTCAAAATTTAATTTTGGGGCTCTTGGAAACACGTGCGATATATCTTTAATTATGCAATGCTACGAAACAAAAAAAGAGCGTTACATAAAATTTAAAAATTTCCATCTACTTTGGGAAAAACAAATGAAAATTGCATCGTGTGCTAAACGAAAATCATTATTTAAGTGCTTTAAAGGGGGGGTTTATAACCCCCCAAAACAGCCAAAATAAAATATGTTACTCGCAATGATTTCCAATTTAATTTAACATGGGGGTCTGATCAGGGGTGGGTTTAAAGTTCCATGTGTAGGTTATGCCCACTAGTCCGCACAAAATGCCTCCCCTTTGGGGATGACGCCCAACTGAAATTTAAAATTTATTTTGATTGAAAGCCCGCCATTCGAAATTTCATTCCCTGCAATGTAAGGAAATTTTTTAATTTTCGGGATGCTCATTAATTCTGGCGAGAGTTCGTTTTGTCTTTTTGCCCTTCCCAATGGCGTGTCTAGCCGTCTGAAACGGATTCGACGACCGGGGTCACTAAATATCATGTGCTAAAAAAACACCTTTTCATGATTTCCCAAAAATTTAAAAATACTATGTGACTGACAAAGAAAAGTGAAGTTTAAGTCTGATTTTATAAACTGATTTTTTAAAATAAATTTATAGATTACGGCATTATAATGGGAAATTTTCACATCATGTATGTGCGATTGTGTTTAAAAAGGGTATCTCTGAAACGATATCCGCTTGGCAGGGGGCGATTCTAGAGGGGGGGAAGGGGGGCCTGCCCCCCGGGCCCCACACCCTCCCGCGCTGAAAGTGATTAATATGTTTTCCCGGGGACCATAAATACAAAGCAGCCCCTCGGGATCCTCTGTACATTTTTTTTTAGATAGGCTATTATATTTGCTGTGTATTGTATCATGATGTTATGGTTTAAATCACTAAAAAAAAAATTCCCAACCCCCATACCCAAGCACATTGTTTTATCGTGAAACCATCAATAATTTTACACCCCATCTTTCATCTAGAAACATTTTTTTTTTGTGCATCTAGAAACAGAATATTACCAACTGGCGTTAATAAATATAAAAAATTTCTTTTAAAAAAGGCAGGAACAATGACTAACATTTATGTGTTATTTTGTAATGATGTGTACAACCATTTTACAACCATTTGTACATGTCGGTAAGGTTAGCCAACGCCTTGGGTTTGACAGTTATTCACCAAAAATCTTTGATCTGACATGCTTGAGTGATGTGACCAACTGCGCATGTCCAATAATCAAGTCACCTCCGTGCGTGACCACCCGTGGGTTTTGAAAAGGGAAAACCGTTGAAATCCGCGCTATGAAAAAAAAGCACATCCCAAACCCAAATCTTGTTTGGGGAAGGGTCCCAAAAAATAGGTCACGCTGGAGTTAAGTGCACTTTGATCGCAGGCAATGGATAATAGCACACTTTTTACTGACGGTTTAAACATTTTTAACGGTCAGGGGACCACTATAAGACTACGACCCCCGTACGATTTTCACCCGGGGGGTTTCCTTATCACGGACGGCGAATGCTATCGCATTCCGATTTTCAATGCCAAAGAAAAAAATTTGGAAAAGTTGATACACCACGGGACAGCGGGGGATATTATTTGCAGTGCTACCGTATTTATGGTGCTGGGTATCGTGGATAATCTAGCTTTTTTTTTGTTGTCTTGAAAATCCCCGAAAGAAAAAAGGTAACAAAACATAATTTTCTGGGAATTTTGGGAATTGCAGACGTGGGTCTACCTGGCCCCGGGCGGGGGGAAACTGCTGAAATACATTTTTTTTCGCCTGTATCCGATGACGACGGGGGCCCGGGATTAGCAGGTTGCATTGGGGTTTCATCACCACAGACTTTGCCTACTTTTTTGGACTTTTTTTGTGACGTTTGTCTCCATCGACCGATTCCGGGGCGCATCACCCCAGTCAGGAGGGAAGAAGGGGCCAAAACACCCACATCAAAATCAAAACGGGCACCTGGTTTGGCGGCCTTTCCTCGGTGGGGATGTCCCCCGGGATACAGTCATTCCAAAAATTTGCATCCGTGGCCAAAGGGGGAACCGTACGACAGTGGTCACACGTGGCGGCCGAGTGCGTTGAGGTTATGACCGGTTTAAGCCCTTTACCCTGGGCTTGCAAACCCTTCCTTTCTTCGCCTCATTCATCATAATGGTTTTTCCCATCTTCATCATTAAAGGTTCCGGGCAATCGGGGAAAATTAAAAAAGCATGGCCTTTATGAAGGAAAAAAGGGCAGACGTTTTTAACCCCGCCCCGGGTGTTGGTTGTCAACGGGATTTGGGGTTTTTCCCCTCTGCCTGGCCCCCTTTGAACTTTATCTCTTTTTTCTATGGTGAATTTTAGCAAAACCACACGTTCCTGTCATTGAAACGGAACACTGAACCATATCGGGCGTGTGTCGCCTGTTTTCCCGGCCCAACCCCTTTTAAAATACACCCGGGGGTAGCCGTTATCGACAGGCTTTTTCCCAAACCTTTTACCCGGGGAAAGGTTTTTTTTGGGGGTACGGACGTCATTTTAAACCCAAAAATATCGCAACGACCGGGAAACCCCACGTGGACGAGACGCAAACAGAATCCCGATTTTGACAATGGGCACGAAGACACGAAACAATACAGGTTATCTAGTTTCACAGTAGTCAACGGGAAATCAAAGTAAGTCATGTAGAATTTACAAACCAACAAAAGGTGAATTTTTGAGAAGTTTTTTAAAATTTTTCGTGCAATACAACACCACAGTGGCGCGTCAGCTTGGGTTAGGTTTGGTTGAAACGGAATATGTAAATTTAAATATGCGCTTTTATATATATATATCATTGTGACAATTAAATCTTGTATTTTATAATTTTAACCCCAAATTTTTTTTGTCGTATCCAAAAACAATTTTTTTCTGATAATGTATAATGGCTGTTTATTTATTTAATTTTACCGTTGGTTACTGTTTGTGAAAATTTCGAAGTGAAGCAAGGGTGTTAATTAAAATTTCCCCAAAAAAGTGATAATCGAGGGTATCGGGAAAAAAAAACAAAAAAAATTGAAAATATGTATTTAAGGCGTTTGGGATTTTAATTTTTATTTTTTTTATTTATTTATTTTATTTTTTATTTTTTTTCTATATGAAACGATGTCAAATTGCGAAAATTGCTGGATCGATTGGAATTTGCGGTGCCTTTCTTTAAACGACTTTTTTACATAGTGGTATGAACCTTTTTCCCCGATTTGAGGGCCCTCTTAGCCACCATACTTTGTATTGGGGAAAATTTTTGGGCTACATGTTTTCGTATTTCCCCGTTGGCAAAAAAAAAATATATATATATATATATATATATATATATATATATATATATATATATATATATATATATATATATATATATATATATATATATATATATATATATATATATATACTTGTAGTAAAAAAGGGGAAAAGAGGGAGTTGTAACTTGAGTTTCACGCGTTTCGGGTCATCAGACAAATATATATATATATATATATATATGAAATATTTTAAAAAACTAATTTAGAAAAAAAAAGCGTCACCGCACCGATTTTGAAGCTAACGATGACCAGAAACTGAGACTTTTTTTTTGCCTAATAAAGGGTGTTTGCGTACTTCACATTATCATAAGTTGTCGCTAAGAAGTGTTTTACCAATGTATTGGAGCATTTATTTCTGTCTTGAATTTGTAAAGTACGCATATTTCGTGTGATTATTATTTTTCCGTAAAATTTAGTTTTTGTGTTTTATTTGTTTGTTTCCTTTCCTGGAAGCAAATTTAAATTTCAAAGTATTTTTCTGAAAAAAACAAAAACCGGAGCACAAAGATAAATGCTAAATGACTGGTCCAATAATTCCACAAAGCTGGTTATTGTTATTAATTACCTTCAAATATTTAGACTGAAATTCACTCTGAAAAGTCTTATCAATTGAAACTACACAGCCAGCTAGGCGTTACAAGTTGTTATTCGCATGTGTGTCCATATAGTTATTAATTGCCGAAAAATTGACACCACAGGGAGAACAAGAAGAAGTTTATAATTAATTGTGCTATTTAAACCAATTTTGCATTTGCAGGGTAGTGACAGATCTTTTGCACGTTGTTCTTTTGCCTCCAATCGGTAAGAGTGATTTTAAATCTGAAATTTAAGAGAGCAAGACAGTGGCGTGGGTAAGGAGTGCAATAGTTTCATAATTATATTCTTTTGTTGCAATATATATATTTGCACTGAACCCCAATTTTTCTGGGGAGGATACACTGCCTTCCAATTCCACCTGTTGCATAATGCCACTGAAACTGCCAGTCAATAATAACACAATGCATGTAAGGATTTTACATCCAATACGTCGAGCGCTTGCAAAAGTGTATATTGGTGTAACCTTTAAAAATCACAATGAAATGTATTAATAAATATTTACTGAATTTGCCTTTATTAAAGGCAAGGGGTAATACCTTTGGTGGTTACCCAACAACAACAAACAACAGCAACAGCAACAGCAAGGAATTGGAATGCTAGTTTTAGATTAACTCAGTTAGACTCAAAAAATTAACCCCCCATGATAAGGTCATATTACCATTGTTGCTGCCAATAATGGAAACCTAGTACTTTTCAGTCACTGTGTTCATCTTTAAAACTAGGACACCGATTTTATGCCCTGTTGAAAGTCTGCTCAGATTGCATTGATGCTGGGCCCTTTTTAACACTGACCTTGGCTATTAGCTTCTGGGATTAATACATACTGTACTACACACATGATGGAATATCGAATCAGCTAAAGTTTCCACCAATACACGGCAAGAGAGCTGCGGGGTCATTCACTATAGGTATAAAGGGTCATCGTCGTAGTAATGGGATTATGATGTATGAGAAAACATATGACCGACATTGACTGAACTTGAACAGGTCCTGAACTGGGTAAAATATGTGACCTGCTCAGTGAAAATGAGCTCAAGACGCAAATTTGACAAATATACATTTCTATGTAGCTGAAAGAGTACTACTCAGCTTTTAATTTGGTATTATAAGATGTGTGGTATATTGCATTATGAGATATAAGAATGGTAATAATCAATAACAAAAGAATGAATACAATATTGAAAGAGGAAAATGTCAAATGACATATTTGAAACGAAGTACCTACAAAAAATCATTGGTTTTAATATTTTATTGATTGAAATTGACGTTTATGTAAATATTAAGAAAAATTTAGATCCTAATGATGTCAAATAACACAAACCAAAAATCAGATAAAGCAAAGAAAAACCACCTTCAACATTTCATCGCCCATTACATGTAAACGCATGATGCGACATGTCACCCTTTTCACAGTGCGGTCATGGTCATAGACATGTAAAGATCTTCAGTAGAGCCGGTTGTTCCTGGGTCTAAAATGCAAACCCTTTATTCATTAGACCAAGCTATGTAGAGCCATTACAGGCCTATAAACTTCAATATTTTTATCGGAAACATACATTATCACAATTTTTATTGAACATACTAGGTGTTATATTATATAAATAGTCTAAATGATTTCGTTACCGCATATAACAGCCTGATTCTTGGGTATAGAAAAATGTACGGTTTTTCCAGCATTACTGGCACTGCAAAACGATACAATCGTCAAATATTTATATGTTTAAAATGGTGGAAATTGCCTTTAAATTGTATTGCCTTTACCATCAAAATACGCTATTGCATATATAAATATGTGACAGTACAGGCTATGTTTACTCAAACATCTGAGAAAATGCTCGCAAATCCACCAATCCATTATTCCCCATATGTGTTTGCATGGTAAAATATCATTGAAAATGGAAACAAACGGTGCTAGAATAACCATGATACCACTGCACACTCCTAAACACCACCGGTACACTTAAGCAGATGCGAAACCTTTGATCCCGAAATCTGAGCTATAGCGTTCATGGAATCAGCAAAACGCCTTGATACCAAACACTGATTGGTCTTGCCTCCAGCCACGGAAACCCTTTTTTTTTCTCTTCTTTTTTTGCCTGACATACGTACACTTTTGCAATATGTACAAACGATTCAACGGAAAGTTCAGTAAGTACTCTGTGATTTCATTTAAAAGATGTATCGTCTGTGTTTTCGCTAATTTAGGCCAAATAAATGCCTCTGTTTTTGGTCTCATGCGTTGCATTTTAATTTTAATTTAATTTTAATACATTTATTATGAAACAATGTCCAATTGCAGCCAAAATTGCTGGATCGATTGTAATTTCTGTGCTGTGCTTTAAACCCACTTTTGCCATAGGGTAGAAATCTTCGTCTGATTTTGTGGTTTCTTAGCCACCATACTTTGTATATGGGAAATGTGGTCAGGCGTATACAGTGTATCACTATTTCCTGTTGGCAAAAATGAGGGCTGAAAAAGTATCATCAACTGATTTTGGAACCCGACCGATGACCAGAAACTGAGACGTTTTTTGGCCTAACGGCATTTTCTTGGAAATTTTATTTTCATCGATTGCAGTATGTTTCTCAAATGATCGTGAGAAATATGGCTTTACAGTAATATGTATATACCTAAACATCAAGGTGTGTTAGTCATAAATTTTATGGACCTTTTTACCGAAAACCCAAAAGCTTGGCAATATTTTGTATATATATAATTTCATTATTTTTTTCTTTTCTAAAAGGAAATATCAATGTTTAATTTAAAAAGTTGGTGTAATTGTGTTAGGTAAACCACGGAGATACATTTTAAAGATGTATACCTGTGGTTTTGTTATTTGAGTACTTTTATGTTGTTTCACTGTTTGTTATTTGACTGTGATTTTTTAATATTTTTTTAAAACAAAGGTATTTATTTTACTGGGAAAATATTAACACAGAGGAAGATCATCAACATGGAAAAATAGTAGACTAAACGAATAATGTATTTTAAGACGGGGTCATGAACACCATGGAAGAACGTTGATACTGTTGGTGTTAAAAACGTGTTTACATGACAGTACAATTTATGTGTACAACCTTAGGGAATTAACTATTTATTATGTATATTATTATCTGTATTATGTTTTCATTCACACCACCAGCAGCGGACAAACTACCAATAACAGGATGAGAATAATACGCAATCCTTTGGCGGCGACCCTGGGAAGGATGCATCAGAATACGTTTGGAGAGTATCCATAACTATTAAAATGTTCTCCCCAATGAATATTTACGCCAGGTAATGTATGTTTATTACACTTTCAGCTTCATAACACTTTCCTCGAGGTATTTCCCTCGCCCTAATCCGAGTGTGTCTATCATATACTGTGTTTGAGACTATACTACTCAAAACAACTTAGGGAAATACCGGAATAACTTGCTAAAGTAAAGATCATTTATTTCAGATAAACACAATGTTTCACAGAATTGATGAGAAACAACGCACAAAGAAACAGATGATAAAGGATGCATGTAGTGATTACACATTTCATGGTTACGACTACTGAAAGAGAGAGGGGGTTAAATAAAAAATCCTGGTTCATGGAACATTTCAAACTTAAAAATCCGGTGTTCCCCTAAATTGTTTTGAGTAGTATATAATGATACATACATGATAGTGTACTGAAAAACGGCGATGGTTACTATACAGAAAGTTGTAACGGCGTGACCAATGCAAGTGCTTACATGGTTACTGTAGTTCTGCCGCGCGTGACAACAGATCCGCTTAAACATGGTAAGCAACAAACTGAAATATGACCCATAAACAAAAATTTCAGCATTTGTTACCTGTACGGGCTGGAAAACATGCAGTTATGTACTGAATTTGTTCTTAAAGGTGATGAAAGGAATATGCATTTCAGTGATCGAACCATGCTGGAAGTTGCTGAAATGTTTTGTTTAAATGATTCGTATGCTGGATACATTACGGAAATTCAAGTTGTTTCAGAAACCTTTTAAGGAGCTGTACACGCGGATAGATTAGTCAATCATGCGGAACAGTACATACCCCTGTAAACTATGCGTAAATTTCCCTATTTTCGTGCTGTGCTGTGCGCAACAATCCCCGGAAGCATTGGTTCTGACAAACTATCAGTTGTTTTATAAACAAATACAGTACACGTTTGGGTTACGGTTTAACCTCACACGTCGCATATCCACTGCACACCATAGAATTAGACCTTATTTTAAATTGAAAAAAAAGATATTGTACGCTCATCATCATCATCATTTTAACATGACCCGTGAAGATTAGCGATCCACATAATATGTCACGACGGAACGTTTCTTCCCATCACCGTTATTTGAGGAGATAATGATTTTCATTTACTAATGTCAAATGAATTTGTAGACATGACATCATGAAAACGGAGTCACACAGGTGTATTTCTTGTATTAGAACAACCTTTTCAAACATTTCAAACCAAGACATATTATTTTGTTTTAAAAAGATATATCCTGTGTTTTTGGTTTTTAAACTTCTTTTTCTGGTGCAATTTTTCCCACTTGTGTCATGATTTCAGGTAGGCTCACATGAATACAATTATTGTGTTGATAGCTTTTGTATTCCCCTACTGAATATGCCTCGAGATGCAGCAGTAATCATTAATTTGCATGAGAATCACTGGAGCGATTATTGCGATTTGTTTTGGTTGTTAACTGGGACGTGATTACATCACGTTTACTAGTGGTGTATTCATTGTCTTCTCAAACTTTTCCAAAATTTCACAGCTGATTTGCGTAGTGCATGCTGGTTCAGATATTGATCAAAATACTGCAAAACTGACCTACCTCTCAAATATTGTCCATCATCACAATCACACTAAACAACAGTTCATTAAACCCTTTTCGATCCCACGGGCTCTAAAAGAGCCTTTGTTGGTGATACGCTCTTCCCTGTGGGCTCTAGCAGCTGGAATCGGCATGCCCTGACGACCACTTAAGACTTAAATCACCACCGGGAAAATGCTTGAGTTGTTTTTGGGTTATGCCTCTATTGACAGGAATGTGTATAAAAGTTTATGAAAAGAAAGTGCTACTTTGTAAAAGGTTTTGGTGCTGAAGTGTCCACCGCTTCCAATAACGGTCAGTTGAATCTAGTTGCACCATGATGGAAACGGACATAAATGATGACATTTTGGCTGAGATTTTTGGGCAGACAGTGGCTCAGAATCAGATGACGAAGTAATGATGACGACGACGACGACGTTGAACTTGAAGAGGTAGGCCAAAATCACAGTAAAATGAATAACTAATATTAACTCTTCCTGGCCCAATGGTAATGCAAATTAACGTAATTCACTTATTTTTTCCTAGGGCTATAGCGTAAATAGCGTTAGAACTGTTGGAGTTGAGTAATGTAAATTAGAAATGGATCCCTTTTACTGTGGATTGACCAAATCCCCACCCCTGGACTGGGTCAAAAAACGTCAAGTGAAATGTACAATTATTAGTGTAGTTTGTTGGGTAATATTTGTATTAATTGAAACAGCAAGTTGATGTATTAGATATAGCATAGAAATTTTAACATTTACCCATAGCCGGTCGTGCTGTTTACGTTAACCAGGCTGAAAATGCACTCTTAGTCTCAAGCTTCCCAAAAGAATAGCCTTGGTATTCGAAAGGCCCTCATAGTCGTATTATGCAAGAAGGGGGAATTCTATCGCCAATCCCACATTAAAACGAAAAATTTATCGATAACGAGTTTTGGAGAGTGGATGGAATTGCCATATTTTTTTCTCAGCATCAATATTCATTTTATGCATGACCCCGTGGCCTTGTGTGCACATGCAGCAAAGTAGCATTGAGATATTGTATTTACAAAATGTATGATCGAGATTAATCCTCCTTTGCCTTGTTTTTCTGTTGCAGCGACCTACCAAGGTGATAGCCGACTGAGATCAAGAGGACGACAGGAAAGTTAGATTTGATCTGGTTGGGAACGACGAGACCATTACAGGAGTGTGGGACTGTGCAGTTCACTGGAAATTCTGGCCCCACTGGCGACTTTTTGCCACACTGTCGGCAGTAGAGATCTTCAAGCTGTATTTTGTCAACTCAGGTGGGAATATGCTCGTCGACGAGACTCAATCGCTATGCGCAGCAAAACAATAGAATCAATTCCGATGAACAATTTCCGGGCACCCAACCAACATTCCAGAAATGATGGTATTGTGGTAACTTCTCATTGCTATGGGGCATAAACAACTTCCTCTCAATACAAGTGATACGTACTGGTCGACATCTGAAATTCTTCACATCCCATTCTATCCATCGATCATGTCCCGTAATCGGGTTCAGTTCAATCTTTCGATTCCTCCACATCTCAACAACTAAATTCCTCGTAGAGCCTTTGGCTAAACGGGGACAAACTTTCCAAAAGTTCGGTCTTTGATAGAAGTCCTCGTCCAGAAGTTTCTCAACCTGTATAACCCTGCGCAATCCGTCTCCAGACGAGAGTATGTTGAAAATTGCGACGCTTGAGTTTTGTTCAGTACATGCCTAACAAACCATCAAACGTGGGGTATTAAAGCCTTTTCCCTGAACGAGTCCAAAAACAGGATACACGTGCTTGGAACTGTACATTGGAGCCGACGACACCCCAAACTGTTTGTGATGCAGACGTAGATTTCAATTCATCAGACTGCCATCCACCAAAACCCCAACAGTTGTAGGAAAAGTCGTCATTGATCTGGTCCATGACCTGAGAATAAGGGACACGTAATATAATAGATAATTACTATACTAGCCCAGCTCTTGTAGCTAAACTTGCTAAACTAGGATTCGCCGTTAGAACTGTTCGTTACACTACACAGGAATACCCCAGTCATAAAACCCAAAACCATAAAATGAAGAAAGGAGATGACCCATTTTTTTTGGTGAAAGGTAAAACGTATCGTTTGGCAAGACAAAAAAAATTGTAACACTTTTTAACTAATGTAGGCAACACTGATTTGTCCAAAAGTAAATTTGGTGTAATAAAAAGGTCAGTGGATTTTTTGATGTTATAGCCCAATTGTATTGAAGATTACAACAAAAACATGGTGGAACTGATCTTGCCAACCAATGTTTTCTAGTACTACAATCATAATACAGAAGCTTTGAAAAAATGGTGGAAAAAGAGTTTTTTTCCATGCTGAATATCTGTATTGTCAATAGCAGAGTAATATTCACCAGCATAGCAGGGAACAAAATGTCAGTAATCTTGATTTGTATAGGGATTGTACAGGGTTTGCTGTTGGGTTGGGAACGTAACGCAACAAGTCAATTCGAGATACCATATCTTGGCTGAGTTGACAGGGCAACAGCATCATCCCAGCAAAACCCCCCAATGGAAAGAAACGCGACTGCATTTGCTTGCAGTAACCGAAAATTAGCGCAGACGAAAACAAACAAAGATGATCTGTAAACAATGTGCACACCCTATTGCATAGTTCCTTGCTTGAGAAATACCACATCACTTGATTGTAAATTCATACTATTTGAGTTTTCATCCCTCTCTGTTCAATTTTGGGGAATGGTCGGACAAGCCGCAGATTACAGTCCCAAAACCCAACATTGAATTGGGGGTGGGGGGTGGGTGTTAGCATGGATTTGATGTATTTACACTGAATACAAGTAAATGGTCTTATTTCAAGTAGATAACCAAAAAAAATCCCCAAAACTATCCAAGTTGTTTTCACATGGAAAAAATCTTATACCTGTACTGTATTTGTATAATGAAATATCACCCATTTGTATTACTTTACTTTAGTGTAAATACTGATCCAAATATTTAATTGTTTTGCTTTTTACACTTTTAAAAATCTGCAGATTGTAGTCCAAACCAACATTGAATTTGTTAGCATGGATTGTGATGTATTTTACACCCCGAATACAAGTAAACGGTTCATTTCGCAAGCAGATAACCAAAAAAAACTCTGTAAAATCTCATCCAAGTTGTTTTTCACATGGAAAAAAAAATCTTATACCTGTACCGTATTTGCATGAAATATCACCCCATTTGTATTACTTTACTTTAGTGTAAAATACTGATCCAAATATTTAATTGTTTTGCTTTTACACTTAAAAATCTGCAGATTAGTCCCAAAACCCAACATTGAAATTTGGGGGTGTTAGGCATGGATTGTGATGTATTTACACTGAATACAAGTAAATGGTTCATTTCAAGTAGGATAACCAAAAAATCCCCAAAATCTCATCCAAGTTGTTTTTTCACATGGAAAAAAAATCTTATAACTGTACCATATTTGCATGAAATATCACCCATTTGTATTACTTTACTTTAGTAAATATCGATCCCAAATATTTAATTGTTTTGCTTTTACACTTAAAAATCTGCAGATTAGTCCAAACCAACATTGAATTGGGGTGTTATACGGATTGCATGTATTTACACTGAATACAGGCAAATGGTTCATTTCAAGTAGAGATAACCAAAAAAAATCCCCCAAAATCTCATCATCCGTTGTTTTTCACATGGAAAAAAATCTTATACCTGTACTGTATTTGCATGAAATATCCACCCATTTGTATTACTTTTACTTTATTTAAATACTGATCCATTATTTAATTGTTTTGCTTTTACACTTAAAAAATCTGCAGATAAGTCCAAACAAACATTGAATTGGGGTGTTAGTAATGGATTGTGATGTATTTACACTGAATACAAGTAAATGGTTCATTTCAAGTAGATAACCAAAAACTCTCTCCAAAATCTCATCCACAAGTTGTTTTTCACATGAAAAAATCTTATACCTGTACCGTATTTGCATGAAATATCACCCATTTGTATTACTTTACTTTAGTGTAAATATCGATCCCAAATATTTTAAATTGTTTTGCTTTTTTACACTAAAAAATCTGCAGATTAGTCCCAAACCAACATTGAATGGGGGGGTGTTAAAGCGGATTGTGATGTATTTACACTGAATACAAGTAAATGGTTCATTTCCAAGTAGATAACCAAAAAAATCCCCCAAAATCTCATCCCAAGTTGTTTTTCACATGGAAAAAAATCTTATACCTGTACTGTATTTGCATGAAATATCACCCATTTGTATTATTTTTACTCTTTAGTGTAAATACTGATCCAGCTTATTTAATTGTTTTGCTTTTTACCTTAAAAAAACTGCAGATTAGTCCAAACCAACATTGGGAATTAAAGAAGGATTGTGATGTATTTACACTGAATACAAGTAAATGGTTTATCAAGTAGATAACCAAAAAAAATCCCCCAACATCTCATCCCAAGTTGTTTTTTCACATGGAAAAAATCTTACACTCAAATTGGGTATTTACGAAATATCACCCATTTGTATTACTTTTACTTTTTAGTGTAAAATACTGATCCAAATATTTTATTTTTGCACAATGTTTTCCCTCTTTGTATACTCATTTTATTACAAATGAGAAAGTTAAACAATGTCTATTCCCGCCGTGTGAGGGCGCACTCAATGAAATTGTGAAAAAATCCACTGGTGCTGAAGTGACATTAGCTCCTAATTACTGTGGTAAAGAAGGGTAATCTCTGCCATAATTGGCTGGTTAATGAAAAGGGTTGAGTGCGACCTCTCGATTACTGTACGAGCGCTCTACCAACTGGAGCTAACCAGCCCCTGTTGGTAAGCAGTCCCATCATGCCAATTATCTATTGCTCTATGGGGCCAGGTCGAGGCCAAATCGCATTCGTTGAGTAGCCAGGGATCAGCCCCAGTCAGATGCAACAACCCGGGAAACGGTGGCAAAAAGTGGGATCACACAATTAACGGGACACAAGCCTTTATGTGGTTGTACACAAAGTAGATTTATATATATATATATAGAGAAAGTATATATATATATATATATATATATATATATATATATATATATATATATATATATATATATATATATATATATATATACATATATATTATATATATTAGACACCCATCACAACCCCCTAAGTTCCCCTCAATATTTTTAGAATATCTCCCAAGTATTGCATGAATTTTAACACCAAAAGCAAAACAAAGCTCGTAATGAAAATGGTTGAAATTCAATCATGCATGCACAATTGACAAAGTGATTTGAATGGGAAAAATTTGAAGGAGGGGAAACAGAGATAGCATTGTGCTTCAATGGCATGTTACACATGTAGTTTTCTTCTGTAAGAACTCACGTTTAACAATGGTATTGATGGCTACTCTATAATAAGAAAAGAATATTCAAAGAGCAACATGCAACGCCATGTATGTCTATTGTTTTAGAAGGGTAGAGCAAGAGTTTAATATGGAATTGAAGTCCTCCATTATTCTCCATAACTGAGTTCTATAGAAAACTACATGTGTAATATGCCCTTGAAGCAATGCTTTGTACTGCAACTTTTTGTTGTTGAGATATTTAAAAAATATTAGGGGAACTTAGTTGTGATGGGTGTATACATATACACCATCACAAGTATTGCAACATTATTGCAAAATGTTAACACTGACTACCCATTTGAATCTCTGCATGCTGAGGTAACGTGCAACCTAGATCTGTTCGCCTGTTAATATATATATCGACCCAGAAAGGGATGTTGATGGTAGACATGTAAATTCTCCAGTTTTCTCCAGGAATTTGAGAAATTAATTGTGGATTATCTTCAACTCCATCTGACACATTTTAACTGGTGATTTGAATATCCATGTGGACATCACTTCAAACAATTATGCAAATCAGTTCAAAGATCTGTTTCGCTACGACTTATTCAGCACATCACATCACCCACTTCATCGATATGGTCACTGTCTTGACCTCATGATAACGCGTGCAAATGCTTCTCACCTCATCTCAAATATAAACGACCATCCTGGCTTATTCATCATTATGCAATCGTGGCAGCAGATATGAACCCTTTAAAAAAACCTCCCATACCTACCATTTTCTGTAACTACTTCCACACTGGAAAAATTCTAAATATCCAAGATTTACAAGCAGAGTTGAATCTCAACTGGAAAATGTAAACCTTGAAGATGGTGAGCTGGACTCTTGTAAATAATCTATTTAACCACTGTCAGTAACATCTTGGACGATCACGCTCCCCAAAAAACTCGAACTGTTAAACCAACTGAATCCCCTGGTTCTGCTGCAAGGAAAAATCCGTCGTCAACTTGAGCGAAAATGGGCGACAATGAGAAACCCTTAAATACATCGGCAAGAATACTGTAACCAACGTGATACGTAAAGAACATGATTAACCAGGCAAAATAGTACTACTACTCATCTCTTGGGTGGGAAGAGAGTTTGGCGATCAGGAAAAAATATTTTAACATTGTTGAAAAGCTGTTTGATGAACCCTAAAAACCTCCAGTAAGCTTCCATCTGCACACTCCGGATCAGGACCTCGCAATGCATTTTCAAACTTTTCTGTCACAAAAATTGAGAATAATTGTTCTTTTCCCGCAGTACTCCGCCATTCTATCAACAAACACCATGCAGATCCAAACATTGTAGACCCGTCTATGTTTGAGGCTACTAATGTTACAGAGATCAAGAAACCCTCATCATGAAATCGCCAATCAAAATCATGTAAACTTGATTCAGTACCAACTTCGCTAATAAAACAAAATATTGATGTGTTTGCTAAGTAGGCCTATATCACAATTATTGTAAACATCTTTTCCCGGGTTGTTTCCCCGATAGCCAGAAGGTTGCTCATGTTAAAACCACCCTGAAAAAATCCAATTTGGACAAGGGGAAGCCAAGAATTTACCGACCGGTAGCGAATTTTAAAAGTACCTTTTTGGATAAAGCAACGAGTTGAGTTGCTCATCACGGTTTCCCTTCTCTGGACCATGTTCGTGCGACAACTGTCAGACACATTTCAGTCAGCCGCCTACAAATCATTTCATGGAACTTGCCTTTTCGCAGTGTCAACAACTTGACATTTTATTCTCCGCTATGGATGATGGAAAAATCACATTGGTTTTGTTAGACTTGCGTTGATTTTGGACACAGTCGATCACAAAAATCCTTTCTCTCCCGCCTTCATTATCATCTTGGGAATACATGATACAGTCTCTGGATTGGTGTGTAAGTCCTACCTTTCAAATAGGCTCTACATGTTTGTATTGGTAACGTTATTCCGGAGCCTGTTATTCTTGGATTATTCTGTACCCCTATACTGCGCTCGGCCCTATTGCGTGGTTTACTGTTTATACCTTTTCCAGTTCGTGATATCGCCTTGAAGTATAACTTAAATTTGTTTCATGTTCATGCTGATGACACAGCTTTATATTACTTTAAATCTTCTCAAGAACCTGCTGAGTCGTAAAATACAACGTTGAGAAATGTAATTCAAAGATTGATGAGAAACAAACTTTTGAAATTGAATGACGAAAGACAGAAATTGTTCTATTTGGATCACGTCAGCAACTATCTAAAGTTTATCTTCCATTTATTATAATT
Source organism: Zoroaster sp. YZ-2022 (assembly GCA_029582265.1). Taxonomy (NCBI): domain Eukaryota; kingdom Metazoa; phylum Echinodermata; class Asteroidea; order Forcipulatida; family Zoroasteridae; genus Zoroaster; species Zoroaster sp. YZ-2022. Next base: position 14,157,887 of record CM055826.1, read on the forward strand.
GGTGACTGCAGATAACCCCCTCATCACAAGCACGCAATTTTGGGGTGTTATATTTGACTCGACAACGACTTTAAAACCTCATATCTCCAATATTGTTCGTATATCATCATTCCCATATCAGAAATATTAGCTGAATAAGGAAATATTTGAACAAAGTGTTGCTGAACAAAATTATACATGCGTTTGTCACATCACGCCTGATAATGGAATGCTCTCTCTTTACGGTCTCTCCTAAGAATCAAATATCTCGTCTTTCAGTGCACATAACAAACACAGCAGCTCGTGTTGTAACTTTGTCCAGAAAGTCATGCCATATCACGCCAATCCGGAAAGAACTGCACTGGCTTCCTGTTTCACAGAGAATTGTTTTTAAAACTTAAAAGCAATTGTTCACAAATTCTTTAATAGTATTGTTCAACATATATTTCAGAACTGCTTAAAGTTCACACCCATCACGCAACTTGCGCTCCCAGCAACATGTCACCCTAAAGGAACCAAATCAAACGGAACTGGGTGACAGGTTCTTTTCGTCGCGGTTCGAGAGACCTGGAATCATCTTCCCCAACTAAACTCAAATCTTGTCATAGTATAACTAGATTTAAGTTGATGCTAAAAGTTATCTTATGTCACAATTCTTTCAAAGATGATGTATATTTGTAATTGCATTGTAGATACATGTATCTCATTACATAATTGTTTTTCCCCATGCTATCATTGTATATTGTTTGTATTCATTTGTTTTTCTTGTTTCGGCACCCAGCCGCTGCCCAGCAGGGTGGATATGTGCGCGCCACAAATCTTTATTATTATTATTATTATGCTCAAATAGCACTTACAAGTAACAGGTGAGATGATCATTTAATCCGATTTCATCAATCGTGTATTACATAATTTCCGAACAAGAACAGTAAAAAGAATCCCAAAACACAGGTACCAAGAAGTCTTAAGTAGTGTAACAAATAAAAATAATTATTGTAACAAACAGTTCTCCAAACTGAAATCTTTGGGGATGTTGTAATACTTATGGCTAGTGAGTATATATATATATATATAAGAAAGAGTATGTATATATATATATATATATATATATATATATATATATATATATATATATATATATATATATATATATATATATATATATATATATATATATATATATATATATATATATATATATATATATATACACACACACACACAAACACACACACACACCCATACATGTAAACCATCAAAACTGAGGAGATACTTGGTATTCTATCAAACGGAGTGACAGTGGTACAATTTGGGTGGTATCAAAATGGAGGACAACATATTAAATCACTGTCTGTAGGATTACCTAAATTTAGTATATGGCATCATGTTTCTTAGTGCTTGGGATATATTAACCACCAAGCAATTTAGTTACAATTAGTCAGCATAAATAGTCAGCATAATTAGTCAATGAACACAGGGAATGATAAATTGCTCGCTGGGCAATTTGAGGTACATTTGCCTTTTTTATTGAACTTGTTGTTCTATTGTCTGTTCACAAGGCGTACAAGACCCTTTTCAGTTCAATTCTAACCTCAACTTTGATAGGAGCTTCATTGTGTTTCGCAAAGTCTTTAATGTTCCGCCACGTTCGAGTCGCGAGTGCCACAGGACAGCTGTTTCAATGTCACGTTTGCCGGGGTAGTTTCCCTTTCATCAGAAAAATTTCTGTAGTCCCTCCATGACGTCTCTCTTCTACAGTCCACGGATGATGCTGCCCTCTTCGAGATAACGGGGAGTAGCCTGACTAGTGGATGGACACTGATTTCCCACAAGTTCCTATAACACAAAGTAATTAAAAAGACAATTTAGACATTGGAAATCATTCCACTCAAAGGAGCTGGAAGCTAGACAGAGAAAAGAGAAATAGAGAGAAAAGAGAAATAGAAAGAAAGATAGAGAAAATAGGATGGACTGAACAGATGGAAACCAAAAATATAAACATCCACAACTTAATGTTATCACTAGAATCATCACTGAGTCAAGGTGAATAGAAGAATCACTGCTGCCGTCATCAGTGGTGAAGCCTCCTGCAAATAAATAAAGAAACAACAAAGAAATGATTAAAGTATTTCGTCGCATAAGAATGTGCTGGCCCAATGGTGGGGAGGGGGCGGGAGGGATGAGAAAATGTCACCTAAGGGGCAATTTGGGGAGGAGAACAAAAAGTGAGGTACACACAGAGGAGATGGCTTATTGCACAGTGGCTGTACGTACTCCATTGACATGTAATCCTTTGCGGTGATTTCGCCATGGGTGGGACTCAAGTTGCCCTCTCCAAGCTGAGGAAAAGTCGTGACAGTTGGGAGTAACCTCTCGGGACAGTATCTTGGCATCTGGTAGTATTCACGATGGACTGCAAATCGTGTCTATGAAGTCTGCCAGGATTTCCCAGCTGATAGTCCCTGCTACAAGAATTCCAGACGCAGTCGCTGCTGCCTGAAGTTTATATGATGCTTGTCGGCATTGTCGAGGCCTGCATCATTTGTACGCCTGGAGACAGTCACTCTCGAAGGCTCATGCTCCATAAACATTCGTGTAAACAAGTACACGTTATCCTGTGCAACTGTGGCTTGAATTTCTTTGCAACCAGAGAGCATTCAACCCAACGTCATGGCTCTGCTGGAGAAGGACCGGCACAGTTCCGCCTCCCTCTTCACCAACTATTTCTTCAACGACTTTGAACATTTTGGGCAGAGGTGCCTTTTCGAGATCAGTGAGCACGCAGTCCCTATTGACAACAGCTGTACTGTGCTTGTTGAAATTTTCCTCCATTTCATCTTGGAAACCCCCCAAACCCGCCTTTCCTGCGATTGAACATAATGGGAGGCTGCACAGTGTGACCTCATTCAATATCTTCCAGGGTGCGCTGACTGTTTTCCCCGGCAGCTTGAAGGAGTCGCAATTGCCTGTCACCAGTGTCATGGAAGAACGATGACATTTTAACCCATCAGCATTTGTGGGGAGAACGTTGGGTTTATTACGCTTTCCCTTTGGTACAGCAAGGTTTCAGTGTGCTGGTGGACACATGTTCTCCATTTCATTTCACACAATTGCAGGAACTGGTCGGATGTTTGTGCTTTGTGCCTTTCCACCGACCCAGAGCATTTCCTTTATAAATGATCACATTTTTTGATGGAATGCCCAATTTCAGTGCTAGAGATGGAACATTATACAACTGGTTGACTTTCACTGAAGCCTGGTGATATCCTGAACAGCATTGAATATATCATTGAGGTGGTGGATGGGGACAATACTTCAAGTGATGCATTTGGTAGGTTGGTGTTTTTCGCAGTTGGATGACGAGGCGACCCAACCCGTAGCTTGTTTCGGGATATAGCCATGTTGAGTTGGCTGTCGGCTGAGCATCAGGTATTCACGTTTGGCTACTTGATAATCAGTGAATTGTTTTGACTAGAGAGATATTTATCCTCTTCATGGGGACTTAAAACTTTGTTCAACTTGAAAGATACACCAACAGGAGGAGGTTTTAACAAATCACTCTTTGTGAGCCACTGTCCACGCCTACAGGCTGCTGCCATACAGCTTCCATCAGTTGGTGTATTACAGGCTTTAAATCTGGGCACCGGTGTTCTGAAGATCACTGCACATACAACCTCAAAATAATATATGCACGGTCCATAGTAAATGGGATCTGCCTTTATGATTGGGGCCCCTATATGCCACAATGAGGACACCCTCACCCTCTCGAAGTACTTTGCAATTTGTTGTGATTACCAACATTACGTATTTTCAACAGAAGATTGTTACGGGCACTACGGTCGGTCTCCGGAGGTAATCTCTACAACTTCTCTTTCTTCCTTATGGCAAGACCCCGAAGATGACGGGGCAACTTAGCCTGGAGGTTCGTCACAGTAAAACAAAAGTGTTTTTTGTTCCCATTTCCTTTGACCACCCATATTACTGGTCTGCATGACTGTCACGCCGCAATTCTCAATTCGTGGGTTCAACATCGTCAGGTGAGCTGTGTGGGCTCGTTAGTCGGGCTGCTATGACATCCCGGAAGCTTCAGGGGTAACACTGAAAAGAGTTACACACCGTCATCCCTGCACTGTGGCGATGATGGGTGGACCAGCCAGAATGAAATAAAACAGACATATTTATCAGCAGTGGATACACGCTATTTTCGATCTGGGAAAGGCTGCAGTGAAAGGGGAAAGGGGGGGACAAGGCCCCCCCTGGCCCCCATTAAAAAGTTTGTGTGGGTACCACTTACTTTACAGGGCAACCCTTCTTTGGGTTTGACGGCCTTTTTCTGCGGTTTTCCATGGTTTTGCCCTAAAGATACTTATAGCCCATACCCGGGCATTTTTGACTCACTGGGGAAAAATAAATTTATAAATTCACAAACCTGAATTTTAAAAATTTACCCCGAAAGACTAACCCTCCCCAAACAATCAAAAGTAAAAAATTTTCCCCCAAGCAAGCCAAAAATTTTCACGCTACTCATGTTCCCATTGCTTATGGTTAAGGGGCCCAAAGTTGGCCCCCCTCATAAATTTTATAAAATTGCATTAAGGGTAAATATAAAAATGCCTCATATGTCCGTTGGTTTAATGGTTTGTGATTGACATATTGCAGGGCATATTACTTTGTTCCAGACTGAGTGGCTGGTGGTGTAATACTATGGAAAGTCTGTGTTTACAAAATAACTGCTGAAAATCCCAAAATGGATGATGGAGGCTTTGGTATGGTTTATTGGTCTCAATGGGTTGATGGTGACTTATTATTGGGAGTTTGCCACAGTATAACCTGCCAAAAATAAAGGTCAACTGTGGTATACATGTAAAAGTCTTTTAAAGATGGAGCAGAGTGTTGGTTTGAGAAGAGCCGTTGGTGGTCATCGCTTCGAACAGTGTACTTGCCTGAAATGTCTAGACCACCAACGGCTCTTTTCTTTCAAAGCCAACACTCCCTTTCCCCAAAGAGATTACTAGTTACACATGGTTGTACCCGCAAGTTTACTACTATAGTTATACTTTAGTATAGTTTTACTATCATCCACACGGAAAATTATCCCCCAAAACACCATGGCCTTTTCCCAAAAACCAATCACCTTACCCTTTTAATTTCCCCCAAAACTATATAAATAGGGGACCTAGTTTTGGGTTGGTTTAAAATGGACAGGCCTCTTTTATACTTGGTTATGGGGGTTTTTGGTTTTTAATAATTTTTTTGGTTTTTGTATTGTTTTCAATAAACTTAAAATATAATGATTATAAAAGAGTTATAATAAGTCAGCTATGTGGCATTTTACAATATTAAACCCAAGAGGCTGTGATCAAGCTAATTATTATATTACATTTTAATGTAAATGATTACACTACTGACTACAGGCAGCCTAACGACAAACGTTGTTACTGAACTTAGCTTCAAATAAATAAAATGCATCTGAGAGCATACTTTTTAAACTTTCCAGTAATTTTCTTATAGACACATTTTAGTACTTAAATCGGGTTAGCACACTTGACTTGGCTTACCTGTATCTTGTGAGCGGCTGAAAAATACCGTTTCTTCTCTCTAGCACTAGCAGGCACGCACCGGGAAAAGGACGCTATCTTTGAGCATACCATTGCATTTCAAACATGCTGATGACAACAATAGCAAAACGCGTCGGCCACGAACATGTCCAAAGTATTGTAACTAGAGAGGGCGTTGGTACATTTGTGGCGATTCCGGAAAAGTCCCGGACGAATTGGGTACATGTCACACCTGTCGGTTTTTTTCATAAGACTGAGGACGGCTTTTCAAAAACGTGAGATACTCACTGGCTGTCATAAAAGGCGTTTCAGAGTTGCCACCTTCACGTTAGTTCAACAGAGGACGTCCTCGTTTTGCATCGTGTGCCTCGGTTGGCGAGTATGAATTTACATGGAAGACCTCACTTGACGTAATTAACACGTGCACCCACACACACACACACACACACACACACACACACACACACACACACCCTTCACACCAACATTTGATTTGGTGGGTATTCCTTGTTCCGGGTTCTAAAAAATTAAAAATCCCTTTCCCCTTATAATTCTCCTGGTGGGGTACAAGATTTTCTATAGTTAATTTTGTGGGGTCCCAATTGGTTCCACGTGTTTTGGACCCCACAACGAATGGCTGCACGTTCACTATCCCGTACGGGCGTTGTTTTTTTGGGGACAAAATTTTTCAAACAAAGGAATGGGGATTAGAACGTTGTGGGGACAATGAAACTCACAGCGCAAATTCCTGGATCCCTTTGTTCTCTGTCCCCTATAACGCGGCCAGTGCTTGAACACACTCACAAAACACACACACACACATCAAAGGTGGCCTATAATTTTTACCAACAATGGGGTGTTTGGATTTGGCGTGCCTATCAGAACCATGGATAAGGCGCTCGACTAAACCCCAAGACGGTCAATTTCAAGTCAACAAGTCAATCAACCAAAACTATGACTGACATGGGGTTTGCCTTTTCGAGGACACATATATAGCAAATTTGGCACTTAAATTTTAAGTCGTTCTTCTTGAACATGACGTACCCCCAAGTGCGTAGGACCCGTTCTCTGCAACACAATGTCGAATGGCCTGCTCTCTACGGCCCTAACCACCCCACGGGCACCAGTGCAGCCGCACCGCCTGCACCGTTCATATTTACGCCACGGTAATCACAGTTGTATAGTACTCATACCGTAATGGAGGGATTTTTTCTATACCGACTGTACCCATGAAAATGGCCTGGCTATACTGTATTCACACTACAACTGAAGAGTCCATACTGTTACAGTGTATGGGGTATTTGAAATGTGAAACACCGGCATAGTCTCTGTGGTTTTCTCAACAGAACAGTAAATTTTTAAAGGGCGCAATCCCTATATCCATTGTGAAGGGAGATAACATTCCACAAAATAATTGTAAAAACTCATGGTTTAATTTATTAACTTTTAGTAGAAAACACTTTTTGAAGGGGCTCGTCGTAAATTCATCATGAGTGATTTTTGACACTTTTAAACCATGCATGGTTCGGGAAGTGTTACGTTAAGTAGTTTCAAACAAGATGATACTGCATGTTTTTAAAAGAAATAGCCGGATACACATGGTCATGTAAACAAATGTTACACCATATTTTGTGCCAGTGACATTTATATATGTGACATAATAACCATACTGTAACCTCATGAAAAGCAGCCGCCATCACCAACCTTTATTTTTCGATTCTTGAAAAAATTTAAAGGCACAATTCATACTTCATCTGTATTTGACTATTACACAATCAAAAATAATATCCTCTTATATGTATTGCGCTTAATAAATATTAGCTGTGCGTGATTTAATGTGAGAATGTTGTGTGGTGAATTCACTTAGCACTGCACCTTTCCATCATGGGGAGTTAATCATGGAGGATTGTATAGAATTATACCCAACACATTTTGGGAAAAGACAGATCATTACGGAATAGCCCATAATGCATCGATATAAAACCGTAATTCCTCAATGATATTTTACCTGAAAGCTGTTAAACATCCATATCCAATAACACCATACATAATATCAATATTAATGGACGCAAATCAGTTAAAAACCTCCATGATGTTCACAATTGTTTTTCTTCGAGATCTCCAATACTTGAGTGAGTGCCACGTCTCAGATGGGGGGACCTGAACACAGAGCCAGCTGAAAAACATCTGCCTGACTGCCCGTGCTTTCATTGGCTTTTTCCTGGTTGACCACCACACCCTTCGCCGACGAGCCATCATCTTCAGTAGTTTTTCTCTTCCGTTCAGCCCGAGTGGCAGCACCTTCCCACCAGACCACCGACGATTCTGTTCGCGCACCACCTTCCGCACCGGAGCCCCGAACACCGAGGTTCGTTCATTGCTTACTGGATCTGTCTACGTTTTAATCAACCAGATTGTCCCCGACGTTAGAATCAGCCAGAATTGGGGACAGCAACTGCACCGTCAACTTCATCCATTTTTTTAGATTTCTTCGCTGGCTGGCCAGAGCGCCCAGGTTAGCCTGTCCGTAAAGTTGCCGCACTGCACAAGCAGTTTGACGCAGCTGTTCACAAAGGACTGATGCCATCTCCGATTGACAGGCTGAAGCTGTTGCCTATACATAGGCCCATAACCACCACCCGCCGCTCACCTGCTCACCCCGCCGCCTGCCTCCCCGCCGCTCATTCGTCTGTTTGCTGTGCTCGAGGTTCGGCTGCTCATTTGCCAAATTTTCGTTTTTCTTCACCAAAACACAAACACGAAAGGGTATCGCAACGAGCAGCGAAAATGAGCAAAATGGAGCAAGCGAGAAATGAGCAAAACGAGCAGCGAAATGAGTAGCATGCCCATATATAAAACCATTTCTTCCGTTTCTGTCAATCGGAGATTACATCAAGATTCAACATGAATGTTATTTCTGCTTGTCAAACCCCTGCTTTTCACCAGGGGCAAAAGCTTTGACGGAGATATAACCTACGGAGGCATGCAGAATATGTACAACGAAGAGAAATTAAAATGGATGAAGTTGACGATGATTCTGAAATTAAAGTTATCCAATCTGACAATTCTGACGTCGATAATTCTGAACCCGATTTTTTAAAAAGCGTAGATTTCTGTGACTTCGAAATAGAAACTTGTGAAACTAAATCTACACAGGATGAAGACGAAGATTTCGAGGAAGATGATTCAGAATCCGATACGGAGGGTGGAATGTGACGAATCATCGAAGAGGATGAGTCTAGTTCTGAACTGGAAGACAATGCCACTTTTCGAGACTGGTTGGAAGAGGCTAAAGAGGTTACTGAAGAGATGGTGTGAAAATATGAAAAGTATTGTCAACGGGGGTATGAGGAAGATCGGGCCAAGGAAAAAGCTAATCAGGAAACCCCTTTGGGCAGTCAAGCGAATCTTTTCAACAAATACAATGATTTTTTTGTCAAGTTACCCAATCTGAAAGATAATGGCACTCATCAGGATATTGGTGGAAGATCTCGAAAAAGTAAATAAAGGCATGGAAGTAAACAAAGCTCTGAACAGAGTAATGTTCAAAACACCATACCAAATTTGACGGACTACTTCAACCAATGAGGATGAAGAGAACGAGGAAGAGTGATGATGAAGAATCAGATGTTTTCAGAAAAGACTATTATATTTAAAAAAAATGATCTATAATAGTGTTTTTTGGTAGGAAAAAATCTATAAAATAGCCACCCTGTTAGTCTTACAGTAATCCTCTTTATGGTTATTTTCTTAATACTATTATGTTACATCAAGGGCAGTGACAACTTAATTTCGAAGAAAATGAGCGCCTCTGGCTGGGTTCTAAACTTCTGGTGACTTTCTATTCATCTTTAAAGAGACAGTGTATTAGAATCCAGGCCTGATATCTAAAGCGGGTCGTTGTTTCATGTAAGATAGACAACTGTATTATGAGTTCTAATATCCGACTTCATTTTACGGTTTCGTTGACAGTACACGCAACGAAATTCCAAGTTCCTGAGCAGTTCATTGAAGGAAATATAATCCAAAAACACTTCGTCCCATGTGCTCGGTATGAATGAGTGAGATGTGTAACTATCGTGTTACATTTATTGCAAGGAGTGTGACTCTTAATCCCTGTAAAATTCAGTGTGAGTTGACTTTTCTTTAATTCTGTTATATTCCCTTATAATTCACTTGACTATCTATTGATTACTCCTTGTCCTATACATCCTCATCATTTCCTCTCCCCAAAATCCCCAAATATAATGCTACAAAATTGGATAAGCTAAGTCCAATAGATATTTGATTTACATTGTTTTTATATAGGACTCTTGTTTAATGTCATTTTTCTTGGTAATTATTAAATACTTTGAGTTATAATAATTTTGAGTTTCTTTTATATAGTGATTTGTATCGGTAATCCATTCATTGTTACGTGAATTTAAAAAAAGTGAATAAAAAAAATTAAATTAAATTAAATTATTCGGAGTTGATCGTGTCTTTTTGTGTTTACATTTTGTGTCATTTAGGCTGTTTGCTTTTACACCTATAGGCCCCGATGCATGCAGCGACATGAACACATTTCCGTTCAATTACGCGAGTAATTGTAAACAAGTTCTATAAATTAACAAAACCGAAGCAAAACAAAACAAAACCAGTTACATGTAAAAATAAACCTGAAAATTTGGATAACTGGGTTGCAACAACGTGGGGTGCAATGAATAGGCGCAATGTTTAATACTATAGGAAAGGTCCTAGATATATGCATGGACCTGTTACTCAATAAATGTATAAAAAACGGTAATAGTTTGCGTTATACAATGCACTTATTGCATTTTCCATAAATAACGAATCTGGACCATGCAATAGCTTTCACTCAAAATGAAATAAGAAAGTTTGCAATTGCAAAATGAACGTGTTATTAGTAGGCCCGGTATAGCGTCAAGCGGCATTATGCATCACACTTGTCGATACAAAGCTAGCGTTTAAAAACACAGACATACACAAATATAATTTATTTTAATGATTAAATCGAACAGTTAATATTCATAACAGACTTGCTAATTATCTCTTTTGAATATGTGTGGCTCTGAAAAGAGCTGGTTGTTTTACTTTCCTACATCCCCAGAATCTGAAATACTTCTTGAATATGGGGAGCCTTGAACGTAGTAGTGATCACCTGTTGTTCACTGGCTTGCTCTCCTAGCTCGTGTTGGTGTGCCTCGTGATAGGCCCCCCCAGATAAACCCAGTATTCCGGGTTAGCCTCTGGGCCGCCCGTAGCCTTGCACGAAGGAAGAAATTTGTCCCTTTGCTCCCGTCTCCCATAAGGTGTTCGTAGTCCAGGTGCGCCTTGTTACATTGTTGCCTGAAATATTCTAGGACGGTTAACGGTACATGCTTTTGCCTCCAAGAAGGGTAAAGAATATATCGACTGCGCTTTCTCCGTCTCGTTTTGGCTGATTGAATCATGTATTATAATTCAAGAAACCTTCCATCGTGTTTGTTCGATTCGCCCAGAGAATTGCGATCAAATTTCTTGAAAATGCTATCCCCTTAAATATTGGAGGGTAGTACAGTCTACGCAGTGAGTGGTTTATCCAAAATTTGGACATGCTGGCTGAATTTGTGGATGCAATCAAATCACAGAGTTAACATCTAGGGGACATACGACGGCCTACCCTTAAGAAATATATATACTTTCAAAGTTAACATTACGAATTAAGGTAAATGCAAGCTAAGCAAAGAGATGGCGGGCCCAAATTTCATAGAAATATATACTTTCTACAGTTAATACGGGTTATTACCACCTTTAATATCTAATCCATAGATGAACAAGAACGAACAAGTATGGATTAATTGTTCCGTTTAACCAAGATGCGGGCTAAGACATGAATGGCGGGGTGGATATATACGGGTTTATGAAAGAAGAACAAAGAGTAAGGGCCACTTCAAAGCGCGGGAAAGTACTGTCATCGAACAAAGAACTACGCCTGAATGAACGAATAGGGCACCATCGGCCGTTGTTCCTTTGTTTCTTCGATACATACATAATTAGATCCAGTATAACTTAAACGCATCCAAGCGCCATATCTTGACGTAGTAAACCTCGTTGTATGACGTCATACGTTGCAGGTAGCCTCTCGAGTGATCCTCCTAACGTCATCCGTCGGCATAAATTGTTCTTATCTCCATCGCGCTTTAGCGCCCTCATTATCTGTTCTCGTTATTATCCTATCTACTTATGCAAATGAGGTCATCCGTCGGTATAAATTTTCCCATTCCACCACGCTTTGTCGCCTCATTACTTCCTTCTCGTTATTATCCTATCTACTATGCAATGAGGTCATCGTCGGTATAAATTTTCCTATCTCCTCACGCTTTATTCGCCTCATTATCTTTTGCTCATTATTTTCTCATTTACATATTTTAAAAAGGTCATCCGTCGGTATAAAATTTCCGTATCTCCACACACTAAGCGCCTCATTATCTTTTCTTATTAGTATTCAATCATTCAATCGTTCCCGCCCCCTAAGGTCATCCGGCGGTATAAATTTTTGCTATCTCCACCACGCTTAAGCGCCTTATTATCTTTTAACCCCTTTATAATTTATTCATTTATTCATAGAACTACGCTCGCGAATGTTCCAATAGGCACTATCGTACGTTGTTCCTTTGTTTCTTCGATACATACATAATTAGATCCATAACTTAAACGCATCCAAGCGCCATCTTGACGCAGTAAACCCTTGTTGTATGACGTCACACGTTGCAGCCTTCTCGAGTGATCCCCTCAGACCTTAACGTCATCCGTCGGTATAAATTGTTCCCTTATTCCATCGCGCTTTAGCGCTCAATATCTGTTTCTCGCATTATCCCATCTACTTATGCAAATGAGGGAATAACCTGTCGGTATAAATTTTTCCTATCTCCACCACGCTTTGTCGCTTCATTATCCCTTCTTTGTTATTATCCTATCTACTTATGCAAATGGAGGTCATCCGTCGGTATAAATTTTTCCTCATTCTCCACGCTTTATTCGCCTCATTATCTTTTGCTCATTATTTTTCTCATTTACATATTTTAAAAAAGGTCATCCGTCGGTATAAAATTTCCGTATTCTCCATTAACGCTTAAGCGCCTCATTATCTTTCTCATTAGTATTCAATCGTTCCAATCGTTCCCGCCCCTAAGGTCATCCGGCGGTATAAATTTTGCTATCTCCACCACGCTTAAGCGCCTTATTATCTTTTTAACCCCTTTTATAATTTATTCATTTATTCATAATTTATGCAAATGAGGTCATCCGTTTATAAAATTTTCCTATCCCCACACGCTTTTTTCACCTCATCATTATTCATTTATGCAAATTTATGCAAATTTAGAGGTCAAAGGTCATCCGTCGGTATATCAGCCCGCTTAACTACTAATGTTATAAAAAATATGTGTAACATGCCAATGAAGCAATGCTTTGTACTGCAACTTTTTTTTCAGCTGAATTTTCATATTCAAACTACTGTCACGTCAATGAATTTCAACCATTTCATTACGAGCTGTGTAGAATATGTCATTCTGTCATTTGCTTTTTGAATTTTTAAATTCATGCAATACTTGTTGGAGATATTCTGCACGTCATTAGGGGAACTTAGAAGTTGCGATGGGTGTATATATTTTTTTCGTAGTCATTTATTAATCATTACAGACAAAAACCAGAAATTAATAAGATGACGTTTCTTACAGAATTGAAAGTAAAATAATGTCATGCTCTAATGTCAGAGAATCCATGAAACTTGAGGGTAGTACTCTCTATCCCCCCGGTAGTACTCTCTATTCCCCTGTAGTACTCTTCTATCCCCGGTAGCATGCCTTTTCTATCCCCGAGTAGTACTCTCTATCCCTGAGTAGTAAATTCTCTATCCCCTCATTACCTTGAAAATGTATAGAACTTTGGACAGCTCCATTATTTCATCCCCAATTAAAAACTTTATCGATTACTTGATTATTTTGATTTATACACACACGTAGTAGTTTATTATTACGAGGTATACAACATTGGTAATAAACTGTTTAGAAAATTACAGAATTATTATACGAAAGCTATGTTGATGTGAAGTTTGTAAAAGTTATCAATCATCCGTAAAATTGTTTCGTCTAGATAAAAGTGCTCTGATCTAAAGTGCAAAACATTGTGAATGCTTTTTAGCGACAGCACAAATTAATTCCTCTTTGAAAATTGTTGGTTTTTTTCTCGGTGAAACTTATCTAGCAACAACAAAATAGGTGCAAAGTTCAAAGAACCTTAAAACAAATAGCTATACCTTTATCATGTAGTTGTATCTAAAGTTGTGACGTTATGGTGACGTCATCAGATATCGAAGTTTAATATTTTAAAACAATCATATCTCATGAACCACAAAAGGTTATTTTCACAATCTTTGCAATATCTTTACAGATCTAAAAATTATGGGATATTTCGCACATGATACGACCCCAATCTGGACCTCCTTCCGGTAGAAACCTGTGTAATTTTTGAAGCGAATCGGAGAAAACTTTGATGTGGAAAAACGACAAGGCATGGTGATTACCTTAGCACCCTTCTGGGGGGTCGCTACCACCTGGTCCCTACGTTTCTGCCTTGTTCGTACATTTCCTTCACGCTTAAACCTTTCGGGGTAGAGACATGATGGTCCCTCAAGTCATTGCCGCAGCCAGCAGCTGTCAAGCAAGTCCCCATGTGTCAGGAGCAGGATTCGAACCCGGACGTACCGGTACCAACTTAAACTGTCTGCAGTTGACAGTAGATTAACGGCTTGCGCCATCAATCCTGTTGGTATTTTGGAGTTGAATTTAAAACTGCTTAAATAAAACCATGGTGATCGCGCAACCATATAAACCGACAAAGAAAAGCGACGCTGCTGGGATTGGAACCCGTCGCCGATTGAGTTTTAAACCGCTTAAATAAATCGTGATTGCGCAAAATGAGTGTTATTATAGGTGCGATGATTTATTGAAATACGTGATACATATGTATTCGCGGTTACTGAACCTGACCAAATTTCCATACACCAAGTTATGGTGGTGAGAGAAGCCGCGCAAATCGTGCAAATGTCCATCCCCTTTGTGAAAAGATCGTTTAAAATTTGAATATGACTTGTGAATAAAGGGTGTTCTATAATGGACACCTACGGCGCCTTTTTTTTCACGCGGCGCCTTTTTTTGACGCGGCGACTTTTTTTTTGGACGGCGACTTTTTTTTACGCGGCGATTTTTTTTTGGACGCGACTTTTTTTTTAAGCGACTTTTTTTTTTAAATGATGTGTTATTAGTGACTGTAAGTACTATCGGTGTTTTATTATAACCCAATGATTAGATTAAAAAATTTAATTTAAAAACATTTTAATTTATCAAACCATTTTGGGAAACAAAAGTCAACTTCTTGTCCAATCTTTCCTTAGAGATGCTGTCATTGAAGGCCAAGGATGCTTGATCCGAAGGCGTCGAAAGTCGTAGGAGGCACCGACTGAGACGACGAGATACAGAAATTTGGGACCTAATTATGCTCTCCACATAGATCAATACGACAAACTGAGAACTTACGGTTTTGGCATCCATGGCGCTATTGACGGGTATGACAATGATGAATGCAAATAATGTCCTTTCAAAAATAGAACCATAATATGTTTATTAATGTGTAGATCAATAAAGGAATATTTGTTTGTCTGTTCGGTGCCCAATAGCCTCATCACAATTTCCACTCGTGATATTAGGTGCACCTGGGGACACTGCTTTTCTGTGGGAACATGTCGACGAGGCCCCATAGCTTGCCCACTGCGAAGGAAGAAACAATAAAACATAAAGTTTGAAGTCTTCTGGCAAAGTGAAGGCCTATAAATGGAAACATTACTTTTAAATCCAGTTCAAACTTTGAATGACTGTTGCCCTGCCATGCATATGTTGTATTATTGATTTGTTGTCGATCAAATCATTTTGTTTAAATGATTATCATACCCTTGACTCTGTAGATTTCCGAACAAAGGGTTTCAGAAAATTCCATGTGGTTTTTGTATTTATGTATAATTTGTAATTCATTATTTTAGTTTTTCCCTGTCGATTGGTTTGGCTAGAGTTGCAAGCACAAATCGAGATCCTACAGTGACAGCCTCATATTTCGTGGACTTTTTGAAAGAAATTCAAGGTGATGTATGGGGCTAATTAATTTTGGGTATTGATGATCTGAATATAATCTCAAAATCGTTTGTAAATTCATGAATCCATACATAAGAATGAAAATATAACGTACAGAAGTTTTAGCTAGGCTAACTTCTTTATCGTTTATGAAAATAATAAACAGTATTGTTTATATTACATTGTTAAATATCACGTAAATACGATTATTTACATCAACAATTGTAACACAAGAACTCATTTCACATGATGTTTGTCATCATTACAATATCACAACGATCTAAGATTTAGAAATAATTTTGAGTCTTACTAGTGGGATATTCAGTGGCTTAAACTGAAAAGGAGGTGCCAAAATAGCATTCTAGAGTTACAGGGTAAAACTTGTTATGTTTTTAATTTTTTTTTTTATACATTGAGCGAGTTCATCAACAGTATTTATCCCAATGTTTGTTTCTAATTTCAATGTTTTATTTATTTTATACTTCCCTGTGCCACGTTGTATTCAGGTAGATAGGAGCACAGAGAATACGCATTGCGGATATTCAAACTGATTCCATGAGATATTTCGCCCACCAACAGAGTCCTTGTGTGATGTATTCAACTTCTCCTCACAATCAGGTGCGTACACGGGGACTGTTACCTTAGGAAAACAAGATTCCTTTTTTTTTTTTTAAACAATTCTCATGCAAGTTTAAATATTTTTCTCCAGTGATAAGTGTCTCATTAATGTTTCATAAAACAGGTACCATTGCCCCATTGTAAGTTATCCAGTAATAAATGAACAATTAAATATTTTTTTTGTATTCAGAGAATTGAGAATTTTGGGAACATTGTTTGAATGATGGGAACCTGGTTAGACAGTTGAAACTTTTGGGGTTA